>CM035425.1:138140426-138246934 GCA_020310875.1 Ceratopteris richardii
AATATTCCCCGACAAAAAAATGCTGAGCTTTCTCCAAATATAACAAAAGAAGAGTTCAAAAGAGTTTTCAATGGCAAAAATAGAAGCAGAGCAAAACGAGCAGTACATTTCTCCAAGCACCAATATAACAGTCGAAAAGCAGAGATTCACACATGAAACATATGAAGCAGGCAACTTTGCATATAAAGAACAAATATTACAGGGTGGACTGCCGTTACAATATAGGCAAACATCTCCCATCAAATGTCATTCTGCGGATACAACAGACAATTTGATACACCCTATATTACTCAACTCTCCGAATAAATATGGAGCAAAGATTATAGATGGCCAGTCTAGCAGTTATAAGCTGAGTTTGTCCTAACTGACCGTCAGCAGCTTAGTACAAGAACTAAAATGATCTGATGAGCAGATATTGCAAATTTTTGTAGGACTAGAATATATTACAAATATGCAGGAGAGCAGATAGTTAGCACCACATCGAAAAAATCTTCTGAATGTAGAGAGTATTTGAACATATCTAGTACATATTGGAATAACTGGCAACGAAACGGCAAGGACAGCTCTTGATTTATAAATGTTTATTTTACCCACAAAAAACAGCTATTGCCAAAATAATTCACAACACTTCATTCAAATAAATCTGGCAAGTGCAAATTATTAGAAAAAGTCCTAAATTTCAACCTGCTCTTGATATAATCTGATCACTGACCAGAAGCCTAATCCGAATTAATAAAATGACAAAAATAAGTAATGTTAGGCAAATAGGGTTGACAGGTCAACGTTGAAACTCTTAACCATCGTGATACCCATTTGCTGGCCAAACCTCCTGGTGAAGGTCAAAACAACAAGAATAATGTTCTCCAGCACTTTTCTAGCTTTCTTCATCTAATTGTTCCATTTGTCATTGGATGATTGACATATCTGTGGGACTTCTGCTTATTTATTAAGGCTATAAGATAAATCAAAGTTGTTGTGTCTTTTGATCATTAAGTGGTGCAAGGAAAAACATGAAAAGAAGGAAAATGAAAAGGATAATTTAGATCAAAATTAGATCCCTTCTCACTTCATGTTTCCTTCGAGATAACCTGAGGCTCCTTAGGTCTGGACCAACTTCAGAGCAGAATCTTTGACATGGAATCACAGACAAAATTTATTATGGAGTTCTAACAAACAAGGTATTTCAAAGCTTATCAACAAGGCAAACAGTATTCTAAAAAAGACAGTTTCAAGCACTCTATGAAAGGCCAAGTGCTGCAGATAGTGCACTGTGCACTTGCACACCAATCTCAGCTTCTGCTTTCTCCGAATCTGTTGTTGCTGCAGCAGATTTCTGGGTGAAATCTGCCAGTCCCCTCTTTACTTCCTCCGCATCAAATACATCCAGTGGATATGCATCAACTACTGTGACATCTGCAACCGAATTGGGATGAACAAAAGCAAAACCTCCACTCACAAAAAACTGTTTCACTTCGGACCCTTCATGAACTGACATGATGCCAGGCTTTAGCTCTGCAATAGTCGGTACATGGCCAGGAAGAATACCCATCTGTCCTGTTGTTGCAGGTACGATTATCATATCCACCTGCAGACATCCATGCACAAACTTAGAGCAAAAAGTTATTACAACATACCACAATCTGCTCTCTTAAACATGTGTTGTTATATAGAACAGCAGCTTTACAATTTACTCCGGCCTTTGTCGGCACATTCAGTGCAACTCTATGCAGTCAGGCTAGCAAAATTCTTCACATGACCTCATGAAATCATCTGTATCACCTTATGCAGCACAATAGTTAACATCACCCCATCATATCATTCACATCACAATATACCACTTAAAATAAACAGGAGTCACTATGCGAAAATGGGATTCAAAAAAGCTCACCATATGTTTGCCCAATGTTAGCTCAAAAACACGTTTTACCCATACATAGAAGATGACTTTTGAAGTTTGATCGTATTTGATGCACAAGAGAAACAAAGGGCTACCTTGTTATCATATATGCCCTTTTACTATGTCAAGATCTGAAAAACTTTAGGAAGTTCTATTTGCCATAGAAAAAGTAAAATCATCCTCAGAGATTTTTTTAAAAATGGAGGTTCAGCCAAAGCCTACTCTCCCAAGCTTTAACTTTGAAATTACAACTGTACAGGGTCAATGGGCAGGGCATAGGACCCGCGGGACCCCCCTTATCCCACAAGAGCCCAGGGTTAGATTGGTTTGACAACGTGAAATATACACTAATTCAAGGATACGGTCAGCAACTAAGAGAAAAATTGCAGTAAATGCATAAGCCCACATGCAAGGTCAAAGAAATTGACTGTAGCACAAAACATGATGGGATCATTGCATGATAGGATCAGTAAAATCATCCTCAGAGATTGACAACGTGAAATATACACTAATTCAAGGATATGATCAGAAACTAGGAGAAAAGTTGCAGTAAATACACAAGGGCACATGCAAGGTCAAAAAATGGACTGGCACACAAAACATGAAAGGATCAGGGCATGAACCATACCTGTACAGTCTGCACAGTACACATAATATGTTTTTTAGACTTTTTATTTCCCCTAAAACAAGAATACGCATGCATTTTAAGTTATGACCTAGCTGGTTATCTAAAGAATTTCTAAAGTTGAAAGAACTTTAGCCAGCGTAGATGTAGAGGTTGTATTATGAGGCTTGATCTGCGAGGTAAGAAACCATACCATATAGTACATACGAATCATGTATCAACAGTCATAGTGCATCCTCATAAGTAGTTTTTTCTTTCTTTTTTTTTTTTTAAATGGAGGTTCTGCCGAGGCCTACTCCCCTGGACTTTAACTTTGAAATTGCAACTGTACAAGGAAGGGCATAGTACCCATGGGACCCCCCTTATCCCACAAGAACAGGGGTTTACAAGACTGGGTTGAACGGCGGTCACAACTACCGCGGGGATTAGTCTCGACTGTCATTCACTGCTGCTAGTTCACAATGTACTAGTTGGTTTTTAGGCCCACAATCAATATAGAGACAATATGTAGAGAAGAGAGCAGATGAGAGAGAAGTAAGGAGCGAAGCTCCAAATATAATCACTACATTCCATAGTTGAATTTATAAGATAGCACAAAAGAAAACACAACACTTCCTCCAGTTGAAGGGATCACCTCCTCCGAGCTTTAGCTCAAGCGAAGAGCTCCAAGTACTGATGGTAAGAGCCCACGAACTATGCCTTTATATAGGCTATGAGTACCTTGGTTAACAATGTAAGAAAAATTGCAAACTTCCACTAGGGAGCCCAAACGGCAGCAGATTACACATAAAGTTTGAAGGTCACAAAATCAGGAATGGTCAGATATGGTCCCATTTCTGGGAAATAGTGGCCAAAAATTTCTATTAGATAATGTAATAGTACTCTAGAGCTATCCAGTGATTAGAAAGGAAAAAAAGATAGAATATAGACTCAAACTTACTCCCAAGATTATTAAAATTGGCAAGTCCTTTCCAAATGGTCACTTCAACCACTCCACAAATCTCATCTTCATGCTTTTCGTTGTTATTGCTACATCTTTCTTCTTCTTGAAACAAAATTTTGCTACATGTATTTTACCTCCAAATCTTGCATGAATTTAGTGTAAAACAATCTGCCTCTGTGGTTTGTAATTCCAAAACATCTGCAGCTCTTGAATTTATTTGCCTTTGTTGTAAATGAACTTTCGTTACCTTCTTCAGCTTTAAGTATTTTCTCCTCCTTTTTTATGACTATTTTACTCTATCAAAATTAGGACTAGTCTTGTTTTGAAAAATAGTGACAATCATGTTGTAAGAATCATTTTGTAAGAAGATGGTAGACTCTTTAATAAAAATGTTACTACTGTTGGTTATGAGATTGGTTAATTCATTCCAGCTAGTTGAGCTAAATAGCTCTTGAACTTGTTCATATGCTCTGCCACTTATATTGAGTTACTCGTTTCTAATTAAAAAAGGAAATAAGAAGTGATACAAGAGATTATTGAGTCCTTGTACCAAATATTCCCTCCAATTTAATCAAGCTTCACCTTCACTTTTAATACCTGCAATATGATGTATACATGGTTGTAACTCATGTTTTTCTGACGTTTGACTTTTGACTTTTGATAGGTATGGTAAAACATTTTTTACGTTTCCCAATGCGACCCTTTTTTTTTAGATTAAAAAAATACATACACACACACACCCTATATATATGGGGTGGGTGGGTGGGTATGGTAAAACATTTTTTACGTTTCCCAATGCGACCCTTTTTTTTAAGATTAAAAAAATACATACACACACACACCCCCCCACCCACCCCATATATATATATATATATATATATATATATATATATATATATATATATATATATATATATATATATATATATATATATATATATATATATATATATATATATATATATATATATATATATACACACACACACACACACACACACACACACACACACACACACACACACACACACACACACACACACACACACACACACACACACACACCCCCCCAAAAGAATGAATCCATGCAAATCCCAAATTCATCCTCAAATGAAAAGTGCCACTATAAGCTCATGGTAGTCAACCACAAGACTATTATGTACCATAATGAATCCAAGCAAACCCCAAATTCACCCTCAAATGGAAGTGCAACTATGAGCTCATGGTAGTCGTCCACAAGACTATATAGCATATCAGCTCTAATATGCATAGTATCGACTGAATACTATGACATCCCCACTAATGTCATCAGTGCCCAATAGTGGGTATAGAACTACAAATGAATACATGCTCACACACCCACCCCACAATGCACACACACCACGAGCATGAACTCACAAGAAGCTCTGCAAACTGAGTTTCTATCGCTTCCAGAAGTGATGGGCACACACCTGTCAACTGGTCGCAACTCGGACGAAGAATCCACAAGTGAAAACTGCATGTCCGCTAATACGACAATCATATTTACCAGAATAAATCCAGGCAAACCCTGAATTCACCCTCAAATGAAACTGCAACTATGAGCTCATGGTAGTCAACCACAAGACTATATAGCATATCAGCTTCATTATGTACAGTATCGACTCAATATTATGACATCCCCCACTAACATCATCACTGCCCAATAGTGGGTATAGAACTAAGAATGCATACATGCTCACACATAGACCCCACAACACACAGACACACACACATGACGAGCATGAACTCACAAGAAGCTCTACGAACTGAGTTTCTTTCACTTCTGAACGTGATGGGAAACCCTTCCATAATGAAGCCTAGCAACAAATGCAAACAAGAGATAGTAAAGCTTACAGAGAATGAAAAGTTGATAGGTATACAAGACCAGAATGAATCCAGGTAAACCCCAAATTCACCTTCAAATGTAAGTGCAAGTATAAGCTCATGGTAGTCAACCAAAAGACTATATAGCATATGAGCTCCATTACGCACAATATCAACTCAATACTATACTACTTTTGTGCACACATTACATACTTCAACAAAATAAACATTTTCTACATATATTGAATATTCATAGACAAGAGAGAGTGAAAAACATCATGGTGATATATCCTTAATTAAATTGAGAAGGATGTCGAACAAGAGAAGGCTTGGTCCACAAACAACAAACACACTACTGCAACATCAATGGAATATAATCTCTCCATCCATCTATTTCTAAGGATAGACCTTTTTTGTTCTCTCCCTTCTTATAAAAACTCATTGAAGGAAAACACATCGAAAATGGATTTGGCTACCACTTCCACACATACTCATTGTAAAACCATTCTACTTCTTGTGAACAACATGCAAGCATTGCAATATAGTAGAGAGCATGTATGTGAGTACGAGCATTTAGAAGACAATGCACATACTATATATAGCATTGTGTACGTTGTATGCAATCAAGCTCATGTGAGGACACCAAAGTTCAGAGGATGGGCAAGGTTTGGAGGCTTGGCACTCTTGCAAAATGGAATGGACTCTGGAGCAATTCCAGAACGAGAATATCCAAGCAAAAGATGTCAAAAAACTCACTATGCACCCTCATAAATGCAAATCAAGAACCCTTTTCTGATGTCCATGTCAAATTCAAGTAAGGAAAGTCAAGCAATGGGGATTCTAACACGTCAAAATCCAACCTTGGATGTATATATTCATTGCTCAAACTCATACCTATAACGGACAAAGCTTTTCTATTTCTAGCACTCGCTCTTGCATCTCGGCCTTGATCTTGAAGCCCCCTAAGTAGGGACAGTTGCCCCTCCTTCTTGAGTACTTTCAGCTCCACTTGTATTGAAGATGATGTAGCACTTTTTAAGCGTCAGACCTATAAATTTCTTTAGCTGTTGTTGTGTATAAACCAATACCTCCTTGTTCAAGTAGCTTTACTTCTCCTTCAAACTCATCCCATAGATCAGTGATCATGAGATAATACTGGAGACGTGTCTTCCATGTGTGGAAGTTGGCTCCATAAAAGCAATCCACTAGCACCATGTTGAAGGTTGTCATCACCTATCAACTAATGTCTCAATAAAATACTCAAGCAAGCATTATGCTCAAGTACCAACTCCTCACATTAACTCCTCTTGTACCAATTGTTGGTTCTAGGCCCACAATTTGTGTGTGTGTGTGAGAGAGAGAGAGAGAGCACATATGACAGAAGGGGCAAAAAGCTCTACTATACAAAAGTAACTTACAATGGAAACTACAAGCAATATGATCACCAAGAGCTCATGAAATAGTATACAACTAGAGGAATTATGCTCTACATAAGGTGTCTTTACATAGGCATGGTTGCCCAATGTGTAAAATCTTCTAAATGTCACAAAAAACAAGGTTACGAAAATCACACGGAGATTTCCACCAGATTTCACGAAAACCCTAACTTTGGGTTTATTATCATTTTTTTATGTACTATACCTTAATTACAAGCCATTGGATGGCTTTACTACGACTAAATGTGGAGGTGAATGTGGCAATCTCTTTTTCACTTTAAACTGGTTTTCATGCTCAGAAATGAAATCAAGGTTTGACTTGTAATCAACAAATATTTGTCAAACACATAGGTGCTGCATATCATGGGATGGCTCTTGAGGAGTACCATAGTTGGTTCCTAACTCGTCAAGTGATATTTACCTGATTTTGTTGACTCGTTTTGGACTTATACATCAAAATCACGTTATTGGCTTGACCATGAGATCTTGGTGCAATTTCAATGTTTTGCAACTCCATGTACATTGATCTCTCCCCTCCAAGCCTCTTGCATCCTATAGCATACAATCCTAAGCCTCGTTACTTCTAGCTCAAGACTTGAAGGATAGGTCACCAAGGACCAAGGTATTTACAAATTTGCATTTCATTAAGGATTGGTGATTGTAATATGTGTGTAGTACAGTTTATTGTGGTGTGTACGGTGTACAATCTATGTCATAGTCTATAGACAATGTATTGTGTATTATACTGAAATAAATCATAAACTATACTACTTGAACATCCAAAAGGAACTGAGCCAAAGCCAAAGAATTTCCATTGGGATTTGATAGATTGATCTCAGCCTCAACAAGGGATAATTCTCGGCAAGCTGTTGTATTGTTTGCTGATTATGGTACTCCTTGTGTATCTTCTCGAACAAATCCTTTGATTCCCATCCAAAGATAAGGATTCCCATTTAGTATTGACTTTAATCTCTGAATCCAAGGACAAAGCAACTGCTAACTTATTTTCATGTTCCTCAGCTATCAGTGTTGGTTCATTCACATTAGGCATACCTACACTTTTGGCATCGTCTTCAAAGTCCAAATTGGGTTTCAATGTTTGTCTTTAATATTTGTAGACTCCAAAGAAAGTGGTTAGAGAATGGGAATGTGTGGATCTTTTTTTTAAGTGTATAATGTAAACTTCAAAGCTTTTATTATTGGGAAAAAAGCCACATCGATAAACGTCAAAAACATTTTAACTTACTCGTCGTGAAATGTCATCAAAAGTCAAAAGTCCACCAATAACAACAATAAGTACTACTAAATTATGTAATAAAAATTTTTGACCAATTTTGATCCTTCTTGAAAATTGTGACCTTCATAATCTGCCACAATTTAAGCTCCCTAATGAAAAACTACTCACTTTTCCAACATACAATAGGTGTCAACGAGAGCATATAACCTCAATTTGAAAAGGATTGGCAACATCATGCATGATAATCTTGGATGTATGTTTGGGTCCATATCCTATATTAACATAGCATCCTATATTTGTCCCTATCCTTCCAAGTAGTACTTGGTTGAGATGAGTGGAGGATGTGTGACTTCTCTTTGTTATGTGTTATGGGAGTGATCTTCATGTCTAATGTCCTCGTGTGTGTTGCTGGATATTTAGCATGATTTGTGAAAATTAAACAGGTACCTTAATCAATAAATAGTAATAACTTCAACAGCTAACAGATATTCCTACCTGACATATTCTCTTAGTGTCATATTAGGAGGGGATTGTTAGAAAAAGAGCAACCTTCCACTAAGGAGCTAAAATGACAATAGATTAAGACATAAAGATTGAAGGTCACAAAATCAAGAATGGTCAAAAATGGTCCCATTTTTGGGAAACAGTGGCCAAAAAAAATTATTAAATAATGTGGCAATACTCATCAAGAGCTATCCAATGATATATAAGACTTGGGTAATTGATAAAGAACAGTGGGTCAAAAGTCAAGCCCTAATTTCCAAATTTAAGTATAAAGCATGAATACACTCGTCAAAATCATACCTAAATGTAAATTTTAACTCTATGGTTCATATATTATCACTTGACAAGTTTAAAAACTTGAAAATAAGGCTTTTTTAAGGGTTTTTGCAAACCCCAATAGGATTTATGAGAGGTGTTTTTTTGGCTTTTTTAAGATTTTCCATGCAAGGAATTAAGAGTCTATATAAACATAGGCTTAGTAGCACTCTTGGTATCACTTTTGGAGTGCTCTACATGAGCTATGCTTGAAGGGTGGTGCTTCTTTAACTTGGAAGAGGTGGAGATGTTTCCCTTCATCAACTTTGTTAGAGATGTGAAGAGTTGGAGATTATCAAGTTATGGTCAGCTTGTATTTCCTATAACTTCATGTACTTCAATCAAGAATGTATTGAATATATCAAGAGTTTTGCTCCTTTCATCTCTCTCATGTTGTGTCTATTCTCCATCTTGTCTCTATTTGCCCTATGTCTCTATATTAATTGTGGACCTAAAACCAACAAACAATTCATAGATAAAGCAAAAGCATGCATAAAATCTGCTCAAAAAGGTTTTCCAAAAAAAAAGCCATCTCCATTTTACGTCGATAATTTTGGGATTGCATATTCTAGGCTTGTGTGAGTTTTTTAACAAGTGCCACATGTCTTATTCGGGTCATTTCACATATTACCAATGGAACCCAAATTAAAAATGACCATTCTACTCGGAAGTGATAAAAATTCAAGAGTGCAACTGCCTAGTATTCATACTTGCACACGGAACAAAAGAGCATGTTTTCTGTACCTCTTGATTGTGTGGAAAGAAAAGAACTTGGAATGCTTCTGCATATAACATGATTGTGAATGTATTCTATTGAAAAATTTTAAAAATGTATATTTTTTATTGAATTTTAATCCAAATGGACAGTGCAACTTAGAAGGGGCGAGGGAGGGAGGCCGGTACATTTTGTAAGCAAATGTACCATGTGCTAGCATCAAAAGATTTGAGGGACTCCAAAGCTATGTGAATGCATCATAGGAATCTGGCATGTGTCTCACACACACACACACATACATACATTCATACATACATACATACATACATACATACATACATACCTACATAAATACATACATACGCATACACACACACATATATATATACATATATATATATATATATGTATATATATATATATGTATATATATATATATATATATGTGTGTGTGTGTGTGGGGGGTGTGTGTGTGTGTGTGTGTTTTCGCTTTTTTCAATGTACTTTTCACACACAACCTGAAATTAGGGTTTGACTTTTGATCTAGATTTAGGTGCCAAACATCCATAGTTGGATAGCTCTCAATGATTACTATCACATTACGTAATAAGATTTTTTTACCATTTCCCAAAATGAGACATTTTTTACCATTTCAAAGATTTATTTTTATTTATCTTTTTTTTTTGTTGAGTCAAGGATGGAGGCTCAAAAGAGCTATCCTACGCAAAAAGTAGAATCTATCTACCCACTTCATTTTTCGAACAAGATTTATATGTGACCTTCTTGCACATAGCTAGTGGTCTACTTACCAATCCCCTAAACCAATCCCCAAAGAGAACTAGTGGGTGAGAGGCCCAATGACCTGGGCACGACATTGGAGTACGAGGGATTTTGAGAAGAACTCAGCACCTCATGAACTACCTACCGGACGTGTTCTCGAGAAGAGAACGTCATACCCCACAGAGGAGAGTCGGCTAGCAAGAGAAGTCTGCAACTAGTTCAAAGTCTCCCATCTCCACACTAGTTGGAGATGAGACTGTTCCCATGGACATTAAGCACCAAAACTCTAGACATACATACTCATTCAATTTCATCATCTCCCTTGATCAACATGCCATCATGTTACATACAAGCCAAAACATGGGATCGGAAGGGAGAATGATTTACCCTCCCCCAGAGGGGATCCGTGGCAAGGCTCAATCCCCAAATAGATCTTTCATATATTTAGGCACAGTCTCACCTAGGAAGGAAGCAACCAAGACAAACTCTCCCTCCCGTGGAGTGAAGACTAGGTTTCACCCAATGGGTTAAAGGAACTTCACGAGCTTCCCCTCCAAGAAGGATAAGGGTCATGTCCAAGAAATGCCAAGTGGAAGGTTGCCCCATTGACATATTTTCTTACAATATTGTGTATTCATATTTTCACTTCAAAATTGCATGTGGAATCCCTAGTGAAAAGTTGACCCATTGACATATTTTCTAACACTACTATTCATATTGTCACTTCAAGCTTGTGTATGAAAGAGGAAGTGGAGAGCTTGCTCTGCAGTGATGTGCTTGATCACTCTAAATACCAAGGAGATGACCTATTGCGTGAGGAAAGAAAAAGTAAAGAGAGAAAGTACTATGTGCATTAGTGAATGCAAAACCAAAATTTTGCCACCAAAAGAGTGGTTTTACCATTGATTCTCTATCCCAACATGTAGGAAAAAGAAAGGCAGGATTTCCCCTCTCATCCATATAACAATTAATTTGCTCCAACATGTCATTATGTAGATGTGTGGGAACTACACGTGACATATATTGAAGACGATCCGATAATAACTCCACATCATCATATAATCGGGTGCTTTTGAATGCCGGATGCAATAACCCTGCAAACCCATGGATAGGCCGATGCATCCATGTCCATCTTCTCATTGTTGCCTAAAAAAAAAGAAAGAGGGTTAAATATTAAAATTTACTAATAAGAATGAATTATGAGATGAAAATTATAATACACATGCCACATGTGAGATATATATCTCATTGCATCATGCATGCATGCATGATGATTACATGATACATCATGTATGCATGATTGCAATTTGCAATTTCAATCATTACATGCAAAATTCAAATTGCAATTTGCACATAAATACCAAATACAAATGTTAAATACATTTATGATATGTATAATGATTAATCATTAATGTGAATCATGGTATAATTGATAAAGCATAATTTATCAAAATATCTTACCTCAAGTACTTCATCTCTTTGCTCCTCGGTGACAAGAGTGCATTCCCTTATCTCTTGCATAGCTCTTCTCATGATATGGATGAGAAGACCGAGAGTAGCACCTTCACAATCCGTCATGCGTAGAGCTTTGTAGATAGGTGTGATGACACCTAAAATAGCTCTCACACCATCCCAAAAGCTCTCATCCAAACATAACCTTTGCATGCTTTTTGACTCCTCCGATGTGCTCTCGTCCCACTCAATCCAAAAGGTAGATACCACCGTTTGTCGTAGAGGCACTTTCACTTCAAGCAACCTTGAAAGGACAATCCACATGTATGCAAAGCGTGTGGTGGCGGGCTTCTTTATTTCAAGCTTGCTATGCTCTCTAAACATAGCCAACACTTTCACTTTTTGTGGTAAAAATGTAACTATGTTCGAGGCTTGTAGTGTGCAAGCTTTCACCCATGTTAGCTTTCCAATATCCTCCATGAGCAAATCAAGACAATGAGTTGCACATGGAGTCCACACAATATGTGGATACTCACCCTCCAAAAGCTTCCCCATATGCCTACAATTGCTTGCATTATCGGTGACAACTTGCACTACATTTGATGAACCCACCTATGCATAAAATCCATAAATTAGTGTCAAAATATCAAAATGAAATTAAAATAAAATAAAAATTTAAAACTTACTTCTTCAATGGCCTTCTTGATATGCCGATAGATGAACACTCCGGTTGTCTTCTTTCCCTTCTTTCCAACCTCAACGACACGTAGGAAAAAAGTACCAATAGGGCATGACACAAGAATATTAATTATGCCTCTATTTTTTCTATCTCTCCATTCATCCGAGAGGATAGTGCATCCATACCTAAACCATTTCTCACGCATAGGGGCAAGTGAGAGATCTATTCTTTTCTTCTCCTCATCAATCTTGGTTGTCCTCATATCGGAGTAGCTAGGTCCACTCCATCCTTGGCATGGACCCACTTCACTAATTGCTTTCACCATAGTCTTCCATTGGTTTGAATTAAGAAGATTAAATGAGAGATTTTCCATCATTACCGTTCTTGCAATCTCTATGTCGGCTATCTTTTGTTTCTCTTTGATCCATGTGAGAGAGGACCTTACATGCCCGGGAGCTTGCCCTAATCCACTTTGCCTCATTGATTGTGACTCCCTTTGTAATGGTGATTGTGAGGATGAACCAACATTTGAGTCATGAAAATGTGACTCCTCTTCATGTGAAGAAGTAGAGACCGTTGCACGAGAAGAATGGCTTGCATACCCTCTTACCGATGTAGGTAATGTGCTAGGAGATCCCATCATTTTTTGCCTAATCTCGGATGCAATATGATCGGGAATTTCCTTGCATGCGGCCACTTGCCCTCCAAGCTTGCTTATGTGTTGAAGTAGCCTTGTGGCCCCGCTTGTGTATCGCTTGCCACAATATTTGCAAGTCCAATGATGGGAATTGGACTTCTTTGTGTCTTTCTCCACCCCAACACAATGGAGATCAAAAGCCTCGTGCTTTTCTCTCACCATGTTGCTTAGAGAAAGGTTAAAGCTGAACTAGAAGAGAAAGGTTTGAAGCGAGATTGAGAAAGCTTGATAGAGCTTGAGATAGAGCTTGAGAGAGGCTAGAGCTTGAGGAATCTTAAGTGTGTGTGTGTGTGTGTGACATGTGTGTTTGAACTTTGAAGATGGGAGATGGTAGACCGTAGTAGACTCGTGAGCGGCTGCAGAAAATACCCGAACGTGCACTCTGAAGTGACCAAAAGTTAACCGAACGAATACCTATAGGTCTTTTTTTTTTCGGAAAAAAAAATCGTACGAAATCGTACGAGAACGTACCGTACGGTACCTGCCAGAAAATACGTACGAATATATTCGTACGCGTACGAATAGCAACTATGATATATATATATATATATATATATATATATATATATATATATATATATATATATATATATATATATATATATATATATATATATATATATATATATATATATATATATATATATATATATATATAAAAACAAAAAATATATCTCGAAAGCTCATTAAGAGAGCTATCACGTGGAAGGGTCAAAATGTACAAACCTCTAAAGCTGAAATATATTCAGCCTCTATAGTAGAAAGTCTCTGAAGTCTAGAGAGCCATGAAATAGCACCTCTTGCAAGAGTGTATACATATCCACTCATGCATTTTCGTGTATCCACATCACCTACCATCTCAAAGTCAAAGTATTCGTTCAACTCTAGTGGACTCTTTTCATAACGTAGGCATTCACTTTGTCCCTTTCAAATACCTCAAGATAGATTTAATTAATTGCATCTCAATGAGCTCTACCTAGATCAGCCAAACAGGGCTCATTGCTTCTTTTGGTGTACAAACTGTAGCCTTTGGTGTACAAAGAGTGGTCTTCATGGTTCGATTGAACCCATGTCTGGGCATAAATGCATCAAACTGTTGGATTCAATGCCATATGGTCCAACAATGACTATAGAGTATAGACTTCCAACTCCTCTCAAAACTCAAGCGGGCACATTTGTTAACAGAGATATAGTAGCTATTTTCTTATATCTTCTACAAGAAAAGCTAATGGGCGGCATGGCTAGCTTGTGAAGCTTTCAAAATACCCACCCAGGTTCAAATCCCGTCGAGCTCAACACGTGGAGAATTCTTTTGGTTTATCAAAAAGCTTTTGGCGGCTATTTTCGCGATCCTATAGATTTATTTGTTCGTAAGCTTTCTTTTTAGCGATTGATTGTTTTATTGCTTTTCATAGAGGTAACAACTACTATATAATGAGGTCATTGGCTCATTGTATACTCACTCACTCAAGCTCTCAAGGAGATCAAGGAGGAAGAGTCTCACACTCTTGAGGAGGTGGAGATTTGGTGAGGGAGAGGCTACTCTCTTGGAGCAAGAAGTCTTCTACAAGGTGGTGGTAACTATCTTTTGTGAGTTAAACTTGTGGTTGATTTACAATTTTGTTACACTATTTTGTGAGAATAAGGTTAGCTTCGTTGCTTCGTTCACTTCACACACTTAGATTATTTCGACATAATCTAAACTTTGTATCATCATCTTCTTGGATATTCTTCCATTAGTGAGTGCACCACTTATATGGTTGAGTAGTACTCCCATGTTGTAATTTGGACATCTATTTTTTAGTGAGTAAGCATCCTGCTTACGCTCCCTATCCTTGTCTCAAGATCTCTATCTTTCTCTATCTCACATATCATCTTGTCAATTAAGTTGTGTATGCTCAAACGGTTTTAGTTTGGAACGATCCTGAGGCCCCAAATTCCAACACTTGGTATCAAAGCATAATTGACATACACACTTAGTTAAGATGAGTGAGATTAGAATTGAGATTGAAGACAAGTTGGATGGATCTTCTAATTATCCCATGTGGAGTTTCATGATGATGAATATTTTAGTGACAAATGATTTATGGAGTATCGTCAATGGCTCCTTAACAAGACCAAGACGAGAAGTTGAAGAAGGGGATATAACAACTTCAAGAGATGCTGGAATCACAATTGCAGAACCAACTGAAGAAGAGGTAACCACTTCTATATCCAGGGCCACTGCTAGGTCTTTACCTAGAGTTCCTCGTACTGAAGTTCAGGCAAGATGGGATGCTAGAGATGCTTTAGCACTTTTATTCATAGCAATGAGTGTCAAAAAGCATATTCTACAAAAGATCAGATCTTGCAGAAGTTCTAGACAAGCTTGATTAAAGCTTGAGAATATTTTTCAGAGCAAAAATCCTGCTAGGAAAGCTCACTTAAGGAGACAACTAGCAAATACAAGGATGAAGGCTGGTGAGTCAATTCAAACCCACATTACGAGACTCGTTGACTTGAGAGATCAACTTCTAAATGTAGGAGTTGAGATATCAGATGAAGAAATGGTAAATACGTTGATTAATTCACTTCCTATTTCATATCGATCTTTTATAACCACTCTTACCCTTACCACAAGAGATAGAGAGGTTACATTTGAAGAGCTAGAGTTCTTGTTACTTCAAAATGAAGATCAGTTGAAGGGAATGGAAGAGAGTGAAGAAGCACTTTCATCTTCATCAAAGGGTAAGAAGAAGAAGGATAAGAAGGAAAAACAATCCATGAAGGAAAGTAGGTCCCTCTCACCTTCTACTTCAGATTTTGTATCTACTACATCTAAAGAGAAGTCTTCTAAGAAGAAGGAAGTAATATGTTATTACTGCAAGAAACCTGCACATTTTAAGTCAGCATGTTATAAAAGGATTGTAGCAAAAAAGAAACAGGCATCAGGTAATATTGCAAAAGATGATAAAAAAGGGAAATCTCAAGGTGATTCTTATGCCTGTATCACCATTGAGGAAGTAGCTTTTGATCGGGCAGCTTTACAAGTTCTTTCAGCAAGTCCTTGGATATTTGACTCAGGTGCTACAAAGCATATAACAGGTTGCAAAGATGTATTTTCTTCTCTTTCCTATTCTTCAAGTAGAAGAGTTACTATTGTAGATGGCAATGATTTGGATGTTGAGGGAATAGGTACAGTAACCCTAAAGTCGAGAGGTGGCAATTTTCAGATTTCAAATATCCTTTATGTACCTGAAATGAAGAAGAATCTGCTATCTATATCTGCATTTTTAAGTGATGGTTTTAAAGTTGTATTTGAGAGAGATCTTTGTAAGATCTTATCACATAAAGAAGACAAGTGTGTATTGCAAGGTGAGCATAGAGGAGGGATCTTTGTTTTGTCAAAAATCAATCAGGCATATGCAATCAAATCTTTGTCACCGGTGGAAGATATGAAGCTATGGCATGAAAGATTTGGACATATTAGTTTTGGAGCTCTCAAAAGTATCAAAGACAGAGGTATGGTTGAGAGTTACCCTCATTCAAGCTACCAAATGATTCGGATATATGTGAATGTTGTCTTGAAGGTAAGATGCATAAACTACCTTTCAAGAAACATGGTCATATTATAGCTACCAAGAAATTGCACATTATTCGTTCAAATGTGAATGGACCTCTGAGAGCATACTCTATTCAGGGCTTCAAGTATTTTGTTCTATTTGTTGATGATTTTACGAGATACTCATGGATCTATGGTCTTAAGTTGAAGTCAGAAGTCTTTCCTATGTTCAAGAAGTTTGTAGCTATGGTTGAAAATCAAAGTCAAGAAACTATCCAAATTCTCAGAAGTGATAGAGATGGAGAATACTTGTCAAATGAGTTCCAGAAATTTCTTGATGAGAAAGGTATTACTCAACACCTTACTATTGCTTATACGCCTCGATAGAATGTGTTGCAGAAAGAAAGAATAGAGTAATTGTTGAGATGATGCGGAGCATGATGGCATCCAAGAAGCTTTCACCGAAATTCTGGTTTGATGCAGTACATTCAGCTAACCACATTTTAAACAGGTCATCTACAAAAGCTTTAAAGGTAATCACACCGTATGAAGCTTATTATGGTAGAAAACCTAATGTGAGTTATTTCAGAGTGTTTGCATCACTTTCTTATGTACATATTGAGAAAAAGGATCGAGGCAAACTAGATGTAAAGGCAAAGAAAGCTATTTTTATTGGATATCCTGTTGAGAGTAAAGGATACAGGTTTTATGTTCCAGAGACAGGTGAAGTTATTCTTTCACGTAATGCTTATATTGCTGAAAATAAGGTTTATGATAAAGAAGCAAAAATTCCAGAGTTCATTAGTGAAAATGACTATGGATTTTTTTGAAAGATTTTGGATGTACATGTTCAGCCATATCGGGAGGGAGTTAAAATTCCTAGGATTCAAGAAAGAGTTGAAGAAAGAGGAATTTCACAACCTTCTACTGAGTCAGTTCCACATGAGACTTTGGTTCCACAAATGGAAGAAGTTAGAGTTCCAGAAAGTTCGAGTAGCTCGGCAGGACAAGTTCCAGAACCTGTGGAAGCTGAAAATTCAGAAAGAGTTTCACCACTATTTAAGGATACACCTACGTGGTTATATCAGACTTGGAAAGATAGTGGTATAAAGACTTTTACTGGAAGAACAAGGAGTCAGACTAGACAACAACAACAAGATCATGTAAGAACAAGAAGTCAGACTAGACAGCAACAACAAAAAGATCATGTAAGTTTTGCTGAAGACTTTGAGATTCGTGATATTTTGGCACTTACGTTAGTTGAAGATGAACCTACATGTGTTAAAGATGCACTTAACATTCCTATTTGGAGAAAAGCTATGCAAGAAGAGATTGATTCTATTCATAAGAATCAAACTTGGAAGCTATGTGAGTTACCATAGGGAAAGAAGGCTATAGGTGTAAAATGGATCTTCAAAATCAAAAGGAAAGCAGATGGTACTATTGACAGGTACAAAGCCAGGTTGGTTGTCAAAGGATATGCACAACAAAAAGGTATTGATTATGATGAAACATTCGCTCCTACATCTAGGATGACTATTATTAGGTCAATAATTGCTCTAGCAACACATTTTGGTTGGCATATATATCAACTTGACATTAAGATTGCTTTTCTAAATGGTGATTTACATGAGGATGTGTATATTCAGTAGCCAGAAGGTTTTGAAGAGACATGTAAAGAACACTTAGTATGTAAGCTTGTAAAAGCTTTGTATGGTTTAATACAGGCACCTAGAGCATGGAATGAAAAGATACATACATATCTTTTATCCATTGCTTTCCATAACTCAGATGCGGCTCCAACTCTTTATGTCAAGGCTGAAACAGGTATGATGATTATAGCAATCATTTATGTGGATGATATTATAGGTAGAGGTCCCAGAGATGAAGATTTGCAGATGTTCAAAGAAGAATTGAAGCAAACATTTGATGTGAATGATTTAGGTATTTTACATTATTATCTTGGATTCAGTTTCTGTTTCGAGATGAGTGTATCTATATGACCCAGTAGAAGTACATTGAGAAACTTTTGGAAAGGTTTCAGATGAGTGATTCTAAACCTATGCAAACACCTATGGATCAAAACATGTCTTTACAAATGGTGGCAGATGTAGAGCCATTTGATGCTACTCTATATAGTCAAGCAATTGGTTGCTTGATATATCTTTGTAATACACGTCTTGATGTACAGTGTGCAGTTTCTCAAGTATCAAGATTCATGCAGAATCCGATAGTGTTACATTGGAAAGCAGTAAAGCGAATCTTTCGATATTTGAAGGGAACTTCAAATTTTGCTATGGTATTTTCGAAATCTACACATTTGTAACTAAACGGAATTTCAGATTCTGATTGGGCAGGTGATAGAGACACAAGAAGAAGTACTAGTGGATTTTGTTTTTATCTTGGAGATTGTCTTATCTCATGGCTTTCAAAGAGACAACCCACTATTGCCACTTCATCATGTGAAGCTGAATATCGTGCAGCATTTACAACTACTCTAGAGTCAGTTTGGTTGCAGAAGATTTTCAGTTATCTTGATGTAAGAGTACATGAATCCATTCAGATATTTACAGATAGCCAAAGTGCAATAACTATAGCTAAGAATCCAGTGCATCATGCAAGGACAAAGCATATAGAGGTACACTCATAGTGTGACCGAGAGATTTAAATCGTGAGATTTAAATCGAGATTTAATCGTTTAGACCGTTTAAATCGTTCAGACCGAAAATAAAAATCGAGGTTTTTATCCACTCAGAGAGGTTTTTATTTTTTCACATGTATATCAATAGCTATTGTTTGATTGGAAATGCAAGGGAGTTAAAAGATCACATATTTAAAGCCATATGTTCAAGTTAGCATTGTTTCGAAAGATTATTGGGTATTTAATGTCCTCATATATACGGGATAACTTTCCATTATCAATCACTTGAAGGGTCATGTAGTGCCAATAAAGGTTCCTATTGTAGGCATGTGAGGAGCATAAACTACATTTGCAAAAAAATGTAGATAGATCTGAAAATAGGCAATGCCAGTATCCTAATCACCTTCCTAGTATGCAATGACCAAGATATTATTGAGCGGATGATAATTCGATAAATGCCGAGACAAACTGAAACCAATTTGGGTAATCGAAGATCTAGTACCGATCTCTAGGGCATAAGCCAAGTTGTTCTGATACTAACATACATTACTCTCCACTACAACAAGTTAGAAGACCAAAACCAAAGCAAAATATGAGTCAAACACTACTTCTTCAAGGTCAAAGGAAAAAAATAAAAATTGTTAATGAGGTGATAAAAATCGTATGGAGAGATTTAAATCGAGAACGATTTAAAAGGTTTTTATTTAGAGCGAAAAAATCGCGATTTAAATCTATTATGGGTACACTACCACTATATTCGAGAGCAGATAGCTAAGAAGCACATTGTGCTGGTTCATGTTCCTTCTAGTGAGAATGTTGCAGATATATTTACCAAAGCATTGACTAGAGATAGTCATGAGAAGATTTGCAGGTTATTGAAGCTTGTACCAATATGACATTGAAGGAGGGATTGTTTTATTCAATGCCATATGGTCCAACAATGACTATAGAGTATAGACTTTCAACTCCTCTCAAAACTCAAGCGGGCACGTTCGTTAACAGAGATATAGTAGCTATTTTCTTATATCTTCTACAAGAAAAGCTAATGGGCAGCGTGGCTAGCTTGTAAAGCTTTCAAAATACCCACCCAGGTTCAAATCCCGTTGAGCACAGCGCGTGGAGAATTCTTTTGGTTTATCAAAAAGCTTTTGGCGGCCGTTTTCGTGATCCCGTACATTTATTTGTTTGTAAGCTTTCTTTTTAGCGATTGATTGTTTTATTGCTTTTCATAGAGGTAACGACGACTATATAATGAGGTCATTGGCTCATTGTATACTCACTCACTCAAGCTCTCAAGGAGATCAAGGAGGAAGAGTCTCACACTCTTGAGGAGGTGGAGATTTGGTGAAGGAGAGGCTACTCTCTTGGAGCAAGAAGTCTTCTACAAGGTGGTGGTAACTATCTTTTGTGAGTTAACCTTGTGGTTGATTTACAATTTTGTTACACTATTTTGTGAGAATAATGTTAGCTTCGTTGCTTCGTTCACTTCACACACTTAGATTATTTCAACATAATCTAAACTTTGTATCATCATCTTCTTGGATATTCTTCCATTAGTGAGTGCACCACTTTATATGGTTGAGTAGTACTCCCATGTTGTAATTTGGACATCTATTTTTTAGTGAGTAAGCATCCAGCTTATGCTCCCTATCCTTGTCTCAAGATCTCTATCTTTCTCTATCTCACATATCATCTTGTCAATTAAGTTGTGTATGCTCAAAAGGTTTTAGTTTGGAACGATAATGGGGCCCCGAATTCCAACACAAACTTCCTATATCATTGCTTGATGCTTGTTTCAACCCATATAAACTCCTTTTCCTTGCATACCAAATGCTTCTTTCCAAGAATGGCATATCCTTTTGGATGTTTCATCTAAACCATGCAAAAAGGTTGTTTTAGCATCCACTTTGGCATGTGCAGCTCTTCATCTAAATAACCATGCAAAAAGGCAATTTTTGCATCTATTTGGAATATCTCCAAATCCAAGGAAGCTGTGAGAGCAACCACACAAGTAATGTGGTCATTTCAACCACCAAAAAGAACATTTCTTTAGAATCATTGCCTTCTTTTTATGCATATCCCTTATCAACCAACCTTACCTTGTATTTGGGTTTTCCATTCACAATCTTGATTTTGTATACCTCATGCTTAGGAATGGGACATGGCCTTGCTACCTTCGGGACCTGTGATTTGTATGCAAGGCCATTGTCTCTTCTAGCATGGCTAACTTCCACTTATTCTTAACTTACAAGAAAAGACACTTGGCGTGTGTGTAGAAGAGGTATGAGTGGCTCCACAACACAACAGCTAATCAGCACATTGAGTGTGTAGGTAGTGTAGAGATAGCTATGTGTGAGCCCACAAGCTACCTTGGCATACAATTTTCGTAAAAAGTCAAGAAAGCACTTTCCGTAGTTTTACTTTTCACGCTGTCGTGAAGGGGCTCAATCAGGTGGATCAGGCCAATTGCCAGTGTTCCGATGACGGCGCACGCAGGGTGCTTCAAGCAAGCTCAAGTTGTGGAATGGAGACTCAAAGAGAATAAAAACTCAAGAAAATAGATCAGATTACTTACACAACATATCATCATATGGGAGAAAGAAATTGATTCATAATCAGAAGAGAAAGCTTGATTCATAATAAGTGTTCATACAATTCTAAATGAAAATAATGAAAAAGATGCAAGTTACCAAATCATAATTGATCATAAACTTGGTTCATAATGTTGATTCGTAATGTCCATCAATCTTCAAGATTATCATCAATCATGTGTGTGAAACCATCGTCATCACCATCATCGAGCTTCAAGATCATCATCAATCATGTGTGTGGAACCATCGTCATCACCATAGATGTGTAGAGTCTCCTCTTCATAGAGTTGAACCTCCATGTCCTTCCTTCAAGTCCATCATCTTCATAGACTCTTCAAATCTTCACCTCGAAAGCCCTCAACACTAGCTAGAGCTCTCCTTGTGATGATTCTTGATTTGATCTTGAGAAGATGATTCCTACAAGTGATCTAAGCTTGTCTTTATATAGTACTTCACAATCTTCCATGATGAGCTTTTAGAATAAAGCAAAAGCTACAAATTCGAATTGTATCGCCAAATTTAGCCATCGTATGTGAAAAGCTCAGTACCTACACAAAAAGCATGTTTGTAAAAAACAAAATCCTTCACTGTTTCTACATTGCTTTTTGTAGTCGTTGGCGGACTATGGATTCGAACCCTTGTCACATACATGGGAGGGGCCTGCCTTATCCAAGGTGCCCACATGGTTTTCTTGGTAAGGACTTTTGAAGATACAATACTAACATTCTTATGCTTGAAGATTGGACTTTTGAGGGTCATTTTGGCAATTGGTACAGTGTTATATATCATTGGAAAGCTCTTGACGAGTACTTTCTAATGGTGCAATAATAGTTTTTATCGTCTTTGACCAAATTTTGACTATTTGTATCCTTGATTTTGACCATGGTTGACTTCGTCTAAAACATATGGTCCTGTTTTGTAAAGTTAAAAAAAAAAAAACTGCCTCTTGCTCATGACCATCACGGTTTGGATTGAAGCTCATATATGTAGAGATGTAAATTTCTACGACAACGCATGAAACATAGGTGGCACAGTTTAATGAGTTGGTACTTCACAATCTAGGCGCCCCTAATCTACCCCCTTGGATTATGCTTTACTGATCATTTAATCCTATCATTCATTATAATTAAACATTGTAGACTTTTTTTAAGATTTGACCAAAATTAGGCTTTAACTTTTAAGAGGCTATGCCCAAGCATTATATATGATTAAATAACCCTCATTAAAAACCTTAAGAATATGCAATAAAAATTTAACATCTTTGACCACTTTTGGCCCTTTCACCAAGTTTGACCGAATTTGAGTTTGCTGGAAAATTGAAGATTAGGGTTTTGTGCACAAGACGACAGTGTTTTCCAACATATATCTAGTGATTTTAACTTCCCTCTAATGGGGTGTTATAATTTATGTGTATATAATATGATGCTCTCATATAATTGTTCAATGTTCACTGATATTGATTCTTGATCTTGATTTTGTTACGACGCCATTGTTTAATGCATTGTGTACTTAGTAAGTTATGAATCGTGGAATACGATGATGATCTTTGCACAAGATTCCAATGTCAATTGATGATGTATTGTGTATGTTGGAAGTTGAAACTTAATAACTATGTGCACATTGGTCATTGTAGTTTGTGTACCATGTATACAATATATACTATAATGTTGCTAGCAATTACTAGTAATATTCACAGGTATAGATTGTGGAACTCAGGCATATACTACATGCTAGAATCTATTATGATTTTGTAATGGAACGCACCTTTCCTCAATAATGAGGTTAGAGCCTCGCACCCTAAACTCATCTAACAAACCCTAAACAAACTTTACACACCTTACCTTAAACACAAGACACACTTGACCACCATATCTCGTTCACAAAATTGGTATTCTTGTATGTGGCCTTGAGTTTCTCCCATACTACGACATTTTTCATACCTCATAAATAGTAGTAAGACCTCTCACGTCAACAAGGATCTCATCTCACATAACCATTAATATAGGTAATGGCCCTCTTATTGAAGTTGGTCCAAGTTGCATCAGTCATGATGGTTGATTTATCTCATTAAAGTGCTCCTTCATGTTCTTTCAAGAAAAGAATGTCCTTCATTCTTTGCTTCCATATATCAAAATTTGTGACATCATCTCTCTTAACCTCGAAGAGATTTATGATGTCCAAACAAAAACCAACTATATTTGCACTCTGTGAATTCATTTTAGCTTCACATGGTTTCCCGAGGGGGGGGGGAGAGAGAGAGAGAGAGAGAGAGAGAGAGAGGGGGAGAGAGAAGACTCCACGTAAGTTTTGGATGAAATCCCCTCATGTTTTAATTTGTGCCACAAGTTATACATAATTTCATATTGACCTTAATGCTTTGGGACCAAATAGAATCAAAAGTAAGAATGTTTGCCCATTCCATCGCAATCTTGAATATACAACTTTCCAAATTTCTAAAAAATGAAATTTTGCTTTTGATAATTCTCTTATTTCTTTAGGAAAAGAAGTTTTACAGCTATTAACAATGATACTTACATGTCCACGCTACAGCCCTCAATTCTCATGAGAGTAAGAATACCTATGTGTTAATCAAAATTCAAACATTTGGCTATCATTAAGCTTACATCAAAACACCTTGAATCAAGCTTGCCATATATGCAACAAGGATCGCATACGTTTGAAATACTAGGATATGGTAGATATAATATATATAACTATATTGATGCACATACCTATGGCTTGGCATTATTTCAACTTCAACTAACCCATAATCCTTAATTTTACCATATGCTATATTCATGAAACATGTGTAATTAATGCAACAAAGGGGACAATGATAGAACAGCTTGATGAAAGATGACACAACTTCCTAGAGAAACCAAAATGGCCTTTACAATCAGCATACAAACTAGTGTGTGATGCTTTGAGACGCTTAAAAGTATAAACCAATGAGCAAAACCGAATGCTGCGCATCACTCCTCATAAGGACCACACAATAAGCACTCTTGGTGTTGAGGGAGACACTTTTTTCAAGAGAACTGACAAATAAGCTGATGAGACAGGCGAGTCAATGGTTTCAATGTACTCACTATAATAATATCAAAGGTCTACAGATCCCTTTTTAATGGTATGCATTCCTTATTGAATTGCTGCAATTTATTACTATGCATCCTGTATCAGATGTCTAAACTATAAAAAGATTACCATGCTTGACGAAGGTCTGTAATTTAATACCATGCATTTCTTACAGAAATATCTTTCCAAAACTTTTGGAAAAGCAATAAAAACCAGTGTGCACCATGCCTTTTGATGAATGAATGCAAAATGAAAGTTAGTCAAACAGAAATCCAGCCACCAAACACTGTCATTTGACTGCATCTCCAATGGCCTGAAGCCTCACAAGATCTGAAATCAGCCATCGGACTGTTTCTTCACGAAGTGCTGCATTTCTTTCATACGGCTTGTATATTCTTCGTCAAAGGTCTAACCAAGACTTATCTTACCAAAAAGTTGACAGATAGAGAGATGATGGCTATTATAAAAGAAACATAAAACAGTACACATTCATGGTTTTCATACCGACCTATATGCAGCAGCCTGTGACGAGTAAATGTAAGATGGAAGTTGTTCTATAAAAATTTGACCAGCAGAGATCGTAATGTCTATGCATCTCCAATGACCAGAACTCCAGCTAGATTATCTAAAATCTAACCAGTGAATCATCACTTGCACGGGATGTGTTTTTGAGGTGATGCGAAAAAGTTATTTTGCCCACCTAACTTCTGGATCGTGTGCTATCATTACTACATGATTTGGTACTTATCCGTGGATAACTCCTAGAGGTGAAGATCCAATGAAGTGATCCGACAGGCTCAATAATAGCAACCAAAGATCATCTTTTCCAGCACAGATCGGAATACAAAGAAGTTATCTCTCTCTCTCTCTCTCTCTCTCTCTCTCTCTCTCTCTCTCTCTCTCTCTCTCTCTCTCTCTCTCTCTCTCTCTCTCTCTCTCTCTCTCTCTCTCTCTCTCTCTCTCTCTCTCTCTCTCTCTCTCTCTCTCTCTCTCTCTCTCTCTCTCTCTCTCTCTCTCTCTCTCTCTCTCTCTCTCTCTCTCTCTCTCTCTCTCTCTCTCTCTCTCTCTCTCTCTCTCTCTCTCTCTCTCTCTCTCTCTCTCTCTCTCTCTCTCTCTCTCTCTCTCTCTCTCTCTCTCTCTCTCTCTCTCTCTCTCTCTCTCTCTGTGTGTGTGTGTGCAAACATATGAAGAGAATATATACCTCCTGTGCATCCATTTCACTCTTGTACGGAAGGACGAAGTTCACAGTGAGCTTCGTGGGCAGCGTCCCAGGGACAGGTGGACGTGGCTTCATGAACTGAGAAGGGAACTTCGGCAACTGCAGATTGGGGGCAGCCTTCTTAAAGGCATCTTTGAAAGCGTCAGAGACTGGAGGAGGGATGTCCGCAGGCTTGTCGGCGAACGCGCGTGAAGCAGAGCTCGCCCGACAGACAGCCCTTGTTTTTGTTATGATCTGCCTTCTCCACATTTTCGCCGAAGTCTACTTGCGCTCGTCGTTCGTTCTCTGCTTCTTCGCAGGCGTAATGAAGCCTTCTGCATTTTAACTTTCATGCTTTTAATATGACCTAGTAGATTAGAAAATCATCACACAAATTTTCCACCGATAACATATGGATCATTATCGACCACTTTGCGTCCATCAATTAAAAAACTAGCTGCACATATATCTTTTATTATCACATATCAAGTAAATACTAGAAAAGAAAAATATCTTTTAGGAAATATAAATATTTTTTCATAAGTTAATTACAAAAAGTTAACAATATAAGATAGATCTCATTATGATCTCATATTAATGAGTTTTATCACTCATTAAGGGGTTTTAGAATTGTTCCTATTTATAGAGGATGTTCACATTGATTGTTTTCGGGTTGTATGCGTCTGTTTTGTAAGAAATCGAGATGTTATACATTATGGTGATAATGTATGAGAATGCACTTAGGTCCTTATAAGCCAACTTTTCGTCATCTTTAAGAGGTGTCTCTCTTAATTTCTTTATACACTCACAATGCTAATACACCAACTATCTTTGTGCATTCTACACTTAGAATATCAATGTTTATTGTGTTCGTGAGATTCTTCATGGACATATTGTTTGTGTATATTCCCATTGCTCTAAGTTCTGGAATGTCTCATTTGTAGACTTTGTACATTTTATCATATGTGTGTGTATGTGTGTTTGTATGTATGTGTTTATGTATATACGAAGATGTTTGTGTGTGTGTGTGTGTGTTTTTATGTGTGTGTATGTATGTATGTATGTATGCATGTATGTATATATGCATGTATGTATGTATGCATGTATGTATGTATGTATGCATGCATGTATGTATGCATGCATGTATGTATGCATGCATGTATGTATGCATGCATGTATGTATGCATGCATGTATGTATGCATGCATGTATGTATGTATGTATGTATGCATGCATGCATGTATGTATGTATGTGTGCGTATATATATATATATATATATATATATATATATATATATATATATATATATATATATATATATATATATATATATATATATAAACAATAGGAAGAAGAAGCTTAGAAGCACAACACAAAAGTGTATTTGGGTGTAGAATATACAAAGATAAGGGGCCCGTTAGGGTTATAGGCATATATTCAAGCTATGGGGAAACTCTTAAAGAGGGAAGAGAGTGCCTCAATAGCCCTAAGTATGTTCACACATATCACTACCAAAATATACTAAGAGATCCCCTTGGGAGTGATATTGTGAACAATGTGCTTACACTTGTGTATAAGGAAGTTCCAACCAATGTGTTCTAGGATCAATTGACAATTGGGGTGAACACTCAACTAGATTGAGTGGACTTGGCTCAAAATAATTGGTTCATTTAGGCACTTATGTGTAAATATAGTACAACTCTAGAAGTGCCTTTAACCACTTGGAGTCTTGTCTAAGTACTTAATATTTTAGAAAGGTTCAAGATCATTTTTGGAGGTCCACAAGTGGATGGTGTTGATTGTTCCATGCTCCACCCTTTTGTCTAAAGTTAGAATCATGCTCAATCAAGTCCATTTATCCCACATGCAAGGAGATTTGCCCTCAACTCCATATAAGGTGGACCTCAGTTCACTTCCCATTATCTATTCACCCAAGCTCTTGGCAAGAGTGCCCACACTCCTTATAGAGTAAGGCTTACGACTAAGGCAGCGACCAAGGCATAGACCTTGGCATACCTTGTCATATGAGTCATTGAAGTCATCGCTGGCACCGTTGGCTGCACATGAGGGAGGACCTCAACGATCAAGGAAGACAGAGTTTCCTGGTACTTCCCGAGAGGTCACCCATCCCAGTTTGTTACCCCTGAAGCTCACTTAACCGACAATCTATTGCCATTAAGCTACACTCTTGTGGTTCTTGAGAAAGGGGAAATACTATGGTTCACATTACCTTGAACATGTTTTGGGCCATCAAAGCTTCATTCTTTGCTTTCAAAACTTGTTTTTGAATCATTTTTGGGGTGATTCTTGGAGCCATTTTGGAGTACTTTCAGGCATAGTTCTCTTTACACAGGTTCAAGAACATCAAAAAGAGTGTTCTTTGTACTTCTGTGATAGCAAGTATTCAGTTTTTAAATTGTTTTGTTAGCCACACTAGTAAATCTATAGGTTTCTTGAAAGGTTTCAATTGTGGTGGGAGAAAGTATTGCAAGTTTATGCAGGTTTTTAAGCCTAGAGAACACAGCTAACAAACACTTGCAGGTGTTGTTGGCTAGTGTTTGGGTTGTAAATTCAACCTTTTAGTGTCATTTTGTTGAATATATTGAGCACATTCACACCATGTATGCTTATGTGGATATCGCTTATGTACGCCCATGTGGCCATTGATATATCGGTTACATATTTGCATAAAGCCTTTGATGTTGATAAAGAGGGTCATGGTGAGGTTTTCTTAACTGGGAGACACCCAGATCTTGGAATCTCCTCGATGATACAGGTGGAAGACTTACCCAGCCTCAAAATAGCAAATGTATATTAGTTTCTCATATTGCTCTATAAGTCTAGTTGGCTTCTTTCTGCTAACTAATTATATGCAGCAGAGTCGATGATTCACTATGGAAGTTTACATGTCAATACTTGCAGTTTTATGAGATTTTGACACTGGTCATATGCTCATTTTGTAGAGGAGACTCTGGAAAGCAAATTCTAGTATTTGTCTTATCAGCTATACAATGGTCAATTTACTCCTTGATACATTTATTGGTGTGAGCACATACATTCTCACATAATCCTTTTGGTTGGTCATTACTACTCATTACTCGATTTTTTTGGGGAGACTTTATTGAATTTTTCCCAGAATCTGACACGTGGTCATCCTTTTTTGAGCCTTAGTGTTGCTTGGATTATTCTAACTCCGTTTTCATTCTACTTAGTTCTTTATCGTCATGGTATCACAAATCTCAGGCACATTTGGTGGATCTAGGTGTAGTGCTAGTGTTCCCAAGAGGAGCTATAACTTGCAGGGCAAAGACCATTTTGAGATCCAAAAAATTGAACAAACTTTGCTTTATGGAAGAATCAGATTAAAGATGTGCTGATTTAGAGGAGACAGTGGAAGCCAATAAATGGAATCTCAAAGAAGCCCATTGACATGGTTGAAGATGATTGGGATGAGTTGGATGAAATGGCTAGGTCTACCATTTGATTGCAGTTGGCAAATAATGTTTACTTTCCATTATTGGACTGTGAAAATTGTTGGAGTTAGACGTCTACGGAAGCACGCGAACAGCACAAGGAAGAGGAAGAAGCTTGGAGCACAACACACAAGACTGAATGTATTACTAGAGAATGTACAAAGATAAGTAGCCCATTAGGGCAATAGGCGTATATATAAGCCGGGGGAAAAAAACCTCCTAAAGAGGGAAAAAAGTGCCCCGGCGGTCCTAGAGTGTTCACACACATCACTACCTAAATATATCAACAAATCCCCCCTGGGAGTGATGCGGTGAACAAGGAGCTGGCACTCATGTATAAGGAAGTGCCGAGCAATGTGGAAATCACTCCACAAAAGGAAGTAAGCCCAAAGCTTTGCGGAAAGCTTCAAACTTCTCCCTAGGCAGAGCCTTCGTGAAAAGGTCTGCAATGTTCTCCTGCGTGGGCACATATGCCAAGCTGATCTCCCCAGTAGAGAACCTCTCCCTGACATAGTGATAATGCACCTCAATGTGCTTAGTGCGAGCATGGAACACAGGGTTCCTCGCAACTGCCAATGCGCTCTGACTGTCAGTGAAGATGGTGGTGGCAGAAGACTGGCCAACACCCAAATCAGCCATAAGGCGTCTGAGCCACACACACTCAACAGTCGCTGTGAAAGCTGCCCTATACTCAGCCTCACAACTGGAAGTGGCCACAGTAGGCTGCTTCTTGCTCAACCAAGATATACATGAGCTACCAAGCATGAAGCAAAAACCACTGGTGGACACACGAGTGTCATAGCAACAAGCCCAATCTGAGTCAGAAAAAACATGCAAATCTGGCGGTAGTGATCCCCCCTTGGGATAAAACAACCCAAGTAGCCGAGTACCACTCAAGTAGCGAAAGATGCGCTTAACCGCTTTCCAATGCATGACTCCTGGGCAATGCATAAACCTGCTCATCTGTGAGAGAGCAAACTGAATATCTGGCCGAGTAATGCATAAGTAAATCAAGCATCCAACAGCCTGCTGATAGAGAACAGCATCAAATGCATCTCCAGCATCATGAAGACTCAATCGTAAACATGTCTCCATAGGAGTGGCAATAGGCTTACAGTCTTCAAGGCCAAAACGCTGCAATAATGTGTCAATATATTTCGTTTGACACAAAGCCATTCCACCATCAACTTGCATAAACTGAATGCCCAAATAGTGATGCAAATGCCCCAAATCAGACATCTCAAATGAGGCATGCAAATCAGCCTTGAAATCAGCAATATGCTTCTCAAGAGGACCAGTGAGCAGCATGTCGTCTACATAGACAACAATGATCAAAAGCACATCATTAGCACGCTTAACATATAAGGTGCTTTCAGTTGGACTGTTCTCAAAACCATGTGCAATCAGATAGGCATGTATTTTCTCATACCAAGCACGTGGTGCTTGCTTTAAACCATATAACGCCTTCTTTAACCTGCACACCTGGTTTTCATGCCCTTTCTGCACAAAGCCACGTGGCTGAAAAACATACACTTCTTCATGCAAGTCACCATTCAGAAATGTTGTTTTAATGTCCAACTGATGTACATTCCAACCATGATGGGCTGCAAGTGCACAAATGCTCCGAACAGTAGTCATACGGCATGTAGGTGCAAAGGTTTCATCAAAATCAATGCCTCTTTCCTGCGCATAACCCTTTGCAACAAGCCTAGCCTTATACCTGTCAACTGTACCATCAGGTTTACGCTTCAGCTTGTATACCCACTTAGTGCCAATGGCCTTCTTGCCAGGAGGCAAGTCACATAAAGACCATGTACCATTCTTCATTATAGCATCATATTCAGATTGCATAGCAGCCATCCAATTTTCTGAATTTTGTGCTTCATCAAAAGAAACAGGCTCATTCTCATCAGAGAGACTAGATGCAGCCATAGCATAGCAATCTGATGCAAAGGAGGTACTATGAGAGCCTGAACGAGTACGATATGACAAAGGTGCATCTAATTTGCTGTCACGCAAAGTCTGCACCAGCCATTTTGGCATAGTTTTTGCCTGTTCAATATCAGCTCTCTCATCAACAAGTGCATCATGTAAATCTGCATCAGAAATGGCATGATCTGCATCATCATATGAAACCTGCAAAGGCTGAGAAGTTGCCTCATTAGGACCAGCGCTAGCCTGTCCACCTGTAAAAAGAGGCATCAAAGTATCATACATGTCTTTGGAGCTAACAGATGTCTCCTTAGTACATGAAAGCAATGGCTGAATAGCATCTTCCACAAAGACAACATCACGGCTAACCAGAATGCATTTAGTCTGTGGATGATACAGACGATAGCCTTTACTTTCAGAACTGTACCCAACAAAAATACATTTTACTGCCTTATCATCCAATTTTTTGCGATGTTGTTCAGGCACTAATGCATATGCCAAACAACCAAAAACACGCAGATGAGCAACAGATGGCTTGCGGTCATGCCAAGCCTCATATGGAGTGATAGACTACAACGCTTTCGTGGGACACCTGTTCAGTACATATGCTGCACACATGACAGCCTCAAGCCAGAAACTATGTGGTAAAGCCTGACTTTTGACCATGCACCTCGCCATCTCCATGAGTGACCTGTTCTTTCGTTCAGCAACTCCATTCTGTTGAGGTGTATACGGCACTGTACACTGGTGTTTTATCCCACATTCAGCCAGAAATGCATTAAAATCTGAAGACATATATTCCCCCCCTCGATCAGAACGGAGGGTGCCTATTTTACATGCTGACAGATTTTCAGCCAAAACCAAAAACTGTTTGAAGCACATGAACACTTCGGACTTTGCTTTGAGTGGATATACCCATGCATGCCTGGAAAAATCATCAATGAAAGTCACAAAGTAAAGGTAATTTCCAAAAGAGGGTGTCTGCATAGGACCACAGAGATCACTATGTACAAGCTGCAATTTCTGCATAGCCCGAACTGAACCATCTTTTGGAAAGGAAGAACGCTGCATTTTGCCCAAAATACAGCCTTCACAAACATGTTTTCCAGGTGCCTCAAGTTTGGGCAAAGAGGACACCATTTCAGATTTCTGCAGGCGTAACAAACTAGCAAAATTCAGATGACCAAAGCGTGCATGCCAAAGCTTTGCATCTGACATAGCCTGAGAATCATGAACTGCACATGCCGAATCATTCACAGATTTTTCATAGTCTATGAGCTTATACAGCCCACGACATAAAATGCCAGAAGCAATAATCACATCGCCATTTGAGAGATCATGGACTGTACACCTGTCATCAACGAATTTCACAACCAAGCCAATCTTGGCTAATGCAGAAACTGATAACAGGTTCTTTTTGATCCCTGGCACAAATAAAGCATCTGACAAAGTGAAAGAACTACCATCAGCAGTAGTCAGAATGATCTTACCAACTCCCATAACAGGATAAGAGGAGTTATTGGCGCATGTGACAGTATTCCCTGTAGGGGCAGGCTCGAGTGAAGAGAAGAAACTGCGCTGCGAGGTAATATGTTTGGTTGCCCCACTGTCAAAGTACCAAACATCTGAGTCTACTGCAGACATGCACTGATCATGAGAAGATGGGTCAAAACTGCAAACAGTAGTAAACGCCCATTCTTCTTCCTGCACAAGATTTGCAGACTCTGTTTTTGGTGTAGAGGCCTCTGCAACAACCATTCCAGCCTCTTTCTTCTTTGCCTCTTTAGCAGCCAGTTTTGGACAGTTCTTTATAATATGATCATTTCCTTTACAGTACTTGCAGAACAATTTCTGCTTTTCTGATTTCTTCTCATCTTTATCATGGTTCTTCGATTGTGCAGCATTTGCAGATTTCTGCTTACTAGTAGAAGAGCTCCATTTTCCTTTGCCCTTCTGACTAGCCAGGAAAGCTTGATCTGCAACACGCATAATGGACTTGTTCTGCCTGGACTGATCTTCCTGCAATAGAATAGAGACTAATTCCTCAAATGACAAGGCATTCGGATTGCCTTTCATCATCAATCGAAGAGTAGAGGCAAAACTCTGATATGAATCAGGAAGGCCATTCAGAACGGTCTGCACAAGTGAGCTATCTGGTATAACCTCATCAGCAGAAATCAATTGTTCCTTCAGGTCTTTGATCTTTGTAAGAAAACTGTCCATCAAATCACCTTCATTCATGTGCTCACTCTCCAACTGTTTTCGGAGGTAAGCAACACGAGCCTCATTCCTAGCCTGGTACAAAGTGGTAAGTGTATCCCAAGCATCCTTTGTTGTTTTGCAAGAGCGAATGTGAGGAATAATGGCACGTTTGACAGACAAAGCTATCAATGCATGTGCCTGGGCATCTCTGCCATCCCAACGAATCTGCTCTGCAGTAGGTGCAACAGAAACAGCAGCACGAACAGGAATCTGCGGAATATCATCTTCGACACCATCTTCATCAGCTCCAACACCTGTATTTGCAGTACCTGTCGTTACAGGTGTAACAGGACGTCTTTCAACACCCTGCACAATGTTCCACAATCCTTTTGCAACCAGTACATGTCGCATCATATAAGCCCATAATGGGTAGTTGGTACCATCCAACTTATCCTCAACAGCCAACATACGGAATACATCACTGCTTTCAGCCATGGCCGGTGACTAAAATACCTTGATGCAGAAAATTGATTGTATCTCAAAAAGTTGAACAGAACTGCCCAGACGAGTTCTGCTACACCTGTAGCAGACTTCGAGACGCTTAAACTGGCGAACAGAAACTGGTATATACCTTTGGCACAAAAGGACGAAATAGCCTGCACAAGCACTGCGATACTGCAAACGGAGGAGTGTCGACGGCGCCCTAGAAGAATCAACGACCTGCTCTGATACCAATTGTTGGAGTTAGACGTCTGCGGAAGCACGCGAACAGCACAAGGAAGAGGAAGAAGCTTGGAGCACAACACACAAGACTGAATGTATTACTAGAGAATGTACAAAGATAAGTAGCCCATTAGGGCAATAGGCGTATATATAAGCCGGGGGAAAAAAACCTCCTAAAGAGGGAAAAAAGTGCCTCGGCGGTCCTAGAGTGTTCACACACATCACTACCTAAATATATCAACAAAAATGCAGAGGAGCTTTGGAAGAGGTTATGCAATACATATGAAAAAGAAACGGCATCAAATAAAATTTCCTTGATGAGAAAGTTATATGATTTTTGCATGAAGGACACAGATAGTGTTGCTACTCATCTGAATGATTTTGATGCTATGTTCTCTCACTTACACGCTCAGAAAATGGAAATAGATAATGAAATGAAAGCAGTCTTATCGTTATGGACCTTGCTATCATAATTGGATACATTTTGCATAGCTATTAACAATAGTGTGCTTGGTGGTAAACTGGCCTATGATGATATATGTGGAGCACCCTTGAGTGAGGGGATTCGTATAAAATTTATCGTTGGCACTCAGAGTGGAGATGCACATAATGTTCATGATTCATACCAAGGAAAGGATCAGCAATGTGGCAAGAGCAAAAACAAGGAAAAGAATGGTCAATGGAATAAGAGTAGAAGTAAATCAAGGAAGAAGGATATTGAATGCCATTATTGTCTAAGAAAGGACACATGAAGAAAGATTGCTATGCATTAAAGAATGGAAAAGGTTTAGGAAAGGATGTTGATGGGCATGTTCAACAGCTACCTGCACCATCTGCTTCAACTATGAAAATTCAAGAAATTAATGCTATTTTGATGATGTTGATGTTGACACTTGACAGTATTGTGCCCATTGAGGATCTTATGGCTGATTCTCTTTCCCACATGTAGCTACTAGATTCTGGTGCTGCTTTCCATGTGACACCACATAGAGAATGGTTCTCTAATTATGAAGCAAACTCTCTTGGTACTGTGAGGCTTGGTGACTTTTACCAATGTGAAGTTGTTTGGATTGGAGATGTGGTTGTGCAGTTCATTGATAGTTCAAAATTGACTATGCATAATGTATGCCATGTACCTCAGTTATCACACAATTTGATGTTCGTTGGTCAACTTGATGACCTTGGCTACAAGGTTGTCTTCTATGCTCAGTCCTTTTGCATACCAAAGGGCAATATGGTTATTGCAAAAGGAAGCAAAGTTATCTCATTTTATCCTTTATTTGTATCACAAAAAGAACACGCGTTAGCTATTACTAAAAAATTGATGGCTTGTATTTGGAATGGTCAGTTGGGCCATATATCTCATAGTGGAATGGAAATATTTCTCATTCTGGCTACTTACCTATTTTTAGGCCGCGAAAAGGAATGTAATTCTATTTAATAGAAAATGGAATTAGGAACAGACGCGCATCGAAAGGATGTCGCGCAATCGTTGTAACCTTTTTTTATAATAGAAGAGGTGTGTGGAAGCGAGAGACAGAAGCGTTGTCGGACTGTGCATTTGGGCGATGTGTTTGTAGATTGATTCCATTGCAGTTATATACATTGTTGTATTGTTCTGTTCTATTTATGTTTGGTATTGAATAACTGTGGTGTTGTGTTGATATTCGATGAGTCATTGGTGAATTGCAAGGTTAATGGTGATGGTGTGCTAGCAGCCATTAAGAACTCACGTATGCGGGTGAATATTATGTTCTATTGTGTACTTGAGATTAGCAGTTAAGTTCATCAGAATTGTTAGATAAGTTACAAATGAAGAAGTTACTACAGTAATGAAGTGACTGGGAAAATATATATAGGTCCTCTATATTACAAACCCCTGACCATCCCAAAAACCCAAGAACCCACGAACAGTCGAGAAGTACGTTATAATTAATCCGACAAGATAACAAATTAACACTAGCGCCGGCCATGGGGCATGCAGTAGCCAGAGAGCAGATTAAGGTTTGAGAAAGAATCATATGATATATGCCTATAACGCATTTTGGAGAATCTTACCCAAAGAACATAAGTGATTAGCATCCCTGGAAAGGTCCTAGCATGTTCGTAACACCTCCTGGTGGTAGTGGTGAAGGACAATCATCAGAAGGAAAGCGGGAGATATGGGCTAGTGGAGTGCCACCTCAATATTTTCTTGTTCAAGGTCTATAGGGTATACCAGAAGTGCAACTAATCCCATCTATGAAAAGTACTGTTGGTTGAATAATCATTGATTCCGGTGGTAGTTTGGAGAATTCCGGTAGCAGTTTGTTGAATTTCGATGATAGCTTGGAGAGTTCCGGTGGTGGCTTGCTGAATTTTGATGACAGCTCTACTTTGGGTGTCGATTAAGGAGAAACTAGTGTGTTGGTGGATGAAAGTTCAAGTGAAAAGTTTACCTTAGAAGCCAAATAAGAGGAATGGAAGTTGAGTGTAGGCATGTGTGATCGACTCAATGATATCAGATTATCGGAGAATTTGCAAGGTGGCGGGACAACACAGCAGCAATTAGGATCAACTTGTTCAAACCATTCTGAAGTGATACTTCCTCCTGATTTAAACAACATGAGTGGTATGCAACAATAGCATCGGCAGCAACATCAAAAGCAACAACAGCAAAATCAACAATAGCAACACCAATAGAAGCAGAAGATCATACCCCCACGACCAGTACCTGCTGGAGTTACGTATACGAAATTTGATGGGTTTCCCGGTGATCATCCTGATGCTCATGTGCGTACTTTTAAAATTAATTATGCTGTACTCAACTAACCAGCGGATTCGGCATATAAGGCTATAGTGTTCCAATCTATGCTGGTTAATGAGGTTGGTCGATGGTTAACCGAATATGACATTAATCATTTCGGTCAATATGACGATGTTAAGGATGCCTTCTTACAACATTTTTGGTTAAAGAAAAATGCGGTTGAGATCTTTGATTATTTGCAAAACAATAGACAGAAACCACATCAGAATGTGCAAGAGTATGCAACTTTATTCCGTACTCATCTACAACAATTGCCATCGGTGCATGCTAACCTACCGGATGACATGATTACTCAGTGGTTCACTAATGGATTAAACCCTCAGCTCAAACAAGTTATGATTATACGATGTGTGGGTGGTATGACCTTGGATGCAGTCATAGCCATGGCATTGCAGTTGGAGCATAAAGTTGGTGGTTTTACTGAAGATCTGGATTGGTTAAAGGCATCTAAGAGCATGAGCAAGGATCCATTGAAATAGGTGTATTGCAACAAATGTAAGAACCCAGGACACACTAGTTCCGCATGTGCATTAAATCAAATGTATTGTGCTATTTGTAATATGGTGAGTCATTCCACCGAAATGTGTCCATATAATGTCAAAGTGCAGACAAGACCAATCATAAATGCCATAATACAGGAGCAGGGACAACAGGCTACCCACTATGTACCACCGCATTTGAGAAATACTTCTTACCAAAGTTACAAAACCTACAGGGGACCACAAGCAAACAATTTCGGATAGACCCGGTGGAACTCGGGCCAATCGGGTGAAAGTACATCTCTTCCACCACCAAGATGCCATTTTTGTGGCGAGATTGGACATATCCGCAAATATTGCAAAGATGCGGCCGAGTATGATAAACGAAGAAAAGAACGACAGCATCCAATGGCAAATATGGTATATATTTCAGTAGTGGATACCCAAGCAACCGTAATTCAAACACGGTCCAGCAAGAAGTTACAACCAGTTGCTAAGATTTTTGAGCCCGGCATTCGAGAACAACAGAGAATTTTTACCAAAGCTAGTACGTGGGCTAGTCAAGAACCAACTGTTTTCCCCGATCCGGTACCAGTGGTCCAACAAACAGTACCGAATATACCATCGGAAGATATGAATCCAATCAAATTGCCGTCGGAGAGTTTACTGGACTCAGTACCAGGTACATCGAATCTTGACTCTATCTGGAATATTTTATCAAAAGCATCTATTACGATGCCGTTGGGGCAATTGTTAGCCTTGGTCCCAGGCATACGACAACAATTCCAGCAACAAATCAGTCCAGGATCTTCGTGTACACCTGCTGTGGCAACTATTAGTCCGGAACTTGATTCTACAGTGGATCACGCTATTCCTTTAATTACGGTATGGTATAAAAACAACAAAATTACTCAAGTATTATTGACAGAGGCTCCGATGTGAATATTGCTACAGCTGCACTTTGTAAAAGGTTAGGATGGACTTAGATTGAACTTGTTCAATTCTTTGTGAGAATGGCTGATCAATCTAGGGTACATCTAGTGGGTTTGGTGTGCGATATACCCATTACTCTTTAGGGAGTGATGTTCAAAATGACTTTTGTTGTTTTGGAATTACCTGAATCAAGTTTGGATTACAACTTACTATTCGAGACGCCCTGACTAAAACAAGCGAAAGTGTTACAAGATTGGTCTGCACATGAACTTATTTTTAAAAGCAATCATTGGAAATATGTGGTACCCTTGGACGAGATGAAGCCTTGTGACCTTCATGCTAGACCTTACATGGTCGAACCTGTGCACATGTTGGATGGACTTTCAGATGATGAAGAAGAAGCTTTCCTAAATGCTAACCAGGATTTGCTAGAACTCGGTACAATTGATTTACAAGCTATTGTAGATAATTGGACTCCGGCCATTTGTACGATAGTTCCGCTTACTGAAGGAGTGGACCCAACTCCGGATCAGGTCTTGAATGCCACAAATTTACAACAATTATTCCATTCACCTGAGGATATCTCCATGCTCCGACAGTTTTATGTACCAAAAGATCAGCTAATCACTTGTAATTTGGGAGATGAGGCTACTCTTCGATCGGTTAAGCTTAAGGCTGGGCTACCGAAAACTTTTCAAAACGATTTACTATAGTTGCTAAACGAATTTGAAGATGTATTCACGTGCGACTATCGCGATATGAAAGGGTTGGACCCTCGCATCTATCAACACAATGTGATCTTGAGCCCGGATGCACAGTCAATTAAACAACCTAGTTACTGAATGAATTACATCGTCCGGGTTAGCGCATGCTCTTGTTGATTTTTTGTCTCGACTTGATTTCGGTGAACTCCCCGATGGTATTGATGATACTACCCCCGCTATCTATGCGACTGATTCAGTTCACGATGATTGTCAGGTGCTCCCCGTGGCACCATCGTACTATGATACTCTTATGATTTTTCTAACCAGTGGATGTTCCCCGACTAATACTTCCACTTATGTTTGCCATAAACTGGCCATGTATAGTCAACGATTTTGGATCATTATGGGACAATTGTATTATATGGATCCATCTGGTGCGCTTTTATGATGTATTCCCCCATATGAAGTTTCTTCGGTTATTGAAATGGCTCATTCTACTCCTTCTGGTGGTCATTTTTCGGTAGATCTTACCTACCGGAAAATTCTGCTGAGTGGATTATGGTGGCCCACTATGCAATGTGACATTGTTGCTCATGTCAAACAGTGTGATGCTTGCCAACAATCTAGGCAACCTTTACAACGGCATCATTTCCCACTTTAGCATGTCTCTCCCCTTGAGCCTTTTCAAAAGTGGGGCTTGGATTTCATTAGTCCCATTACACCTCCTATTACGGTTACTAATCATCGATATATACTCACCTGTACTGACTATGCTACTCGGTGGGCTGAAGCCTGGGCTTTATGGTCCGCAACTGCATCGGTGGTAGTCAAATGTTTGGAGTGATGTTTTTCCTTGCTACGGTCTTCCCTTGGAGATTGTTTCTGATCAAGGTACACATTTTGTTAATGCTTTAATACAAGTGCTTACCCGCACCCTAAAGATTGCCCATAAATTTAGCTCCCCATATTATCCTCGTGCCAATGGACTAGCTGAAAGTACCAATAAAACCCTTCTTAACATGCTAAAAAAACTTGTGCTGGAATGTCCGGAGCGTTGGGATCAATTCCTTTTAAATTGGCATATGGTCTGGAGGCAATTGCACCTATGGAGTTGGTGATACCTAGTTTACAGGTGGCATTGGACCATAAGCTATTATTGGAAGAGTCCTTTCCTTTCCGGTTGGATGTGTTGCAGTCCTTGGATGAACAATGTCTTGAAAGTTTTCTGATGCTGCAAGAAGTCCAACTATTGCAAGCTAAGACACATGATCGATTTCTCCGGACTCCTGTCTTCCTAAAGGACAATTAGTTCTTTTCTATAATGCTAAGTCTAATCATTTATCAGGCAAGCTCAAGCTTCGGTGGTTTGGTCCCCACTATATTCTAGATCAGGTTGGACCAGCTACTTTTCGGTTATCCACTTTAACTGGTACTCTTCTTCCTAAACCCATCAATGGGTCGAAACTTCATCCGTATTGTTCAATGGCTACTTCATCTTAATTCGTTGATGGTATTTTTTATTCATCCGGTTTATGTTTGTTTTGTATCCTGACTACTGTTTACATTACACACGTTTCAGTTGAACGTCTGACCGTAAACTTCCCGTGTTTATTACCTATCCATGATTAGCCACCGCACTCCATGTTTGGGATTTCGTTAATGCGCGAATGTCGTCATTCTGCATGCATGTTCCCAACCACTGGTGATGATTGCGTTTTTTACCCACGCTTCCATTCAACGTTCTTACTTAACCAAGATCTTTGTCCTCTTTTTCGCTATTGTGTACTTGTGCTCTGTGTCCTCTCTCTTATACTGTGCGCATTCGCTTTCTGTCAATCACCATGGAAGCTCTAGCCAACATTACCACCTTTTGTGTTGGTTTATCTCCCGACTTGAGTGAGTTCTTGCGTGCCCGCAGGTTATTGGCATTTGCCGAATTGCCTTGGCATTCAATCAAATGTCATCCCTTCTTCGCTCAAGTCATTGCCGTTATTGCCGATACTCCCCAAACGGAGACATGTTGGCCGATCATCTGCCTCAATCCACGTGTAGTCCTTACCCTGAAAACTATGGTTGAAGGGTTCCATCTACCTCAAGATGGTAGTGTGGCAGCTCTCAACCTCCAGAAATGCACGTATGGGATCTCTTGACCTTTTTATTCCATGATCAATGCTGCTGCCTGCGAAGCCGTTAACTGGGCATTATTTTTCTTTCGGCAAATTCACCGTGAATGTCAAGCAATTTCTAGACAGATAGCCAAAGGTGATATCCCTCGGACTCGTCTTCCTCATCTTCTCTCTTTTCTCCTTCCTACTGTTCAACCTATTCAGCCTCTTCCGAAGAATACCCTCCTTTTTCGCGAAGAATTAGAGAAAGTTATGGATGTTGATGATGATAACGACGATCTTCTGCAAATTTTTTGGGGAAAGCATAGGAAACTCCCTCGCAGAGTCAAGCACAACCCTCTTCTGCTACAATAATTCTATAGGACACAGCTTCCTCTGTGCAAGTCCTTTCTGCCCCACCATCTCCTAAAGGTCAAACTGATAAGGACACGGTCATGGAAGACGTTCAACCTATTAACACGGTTGATCAGCAACAACAGAAGCCTACTGACAACGCACCCGACACAGTCGTGGATTCTCTTAACCCAACGGAGCAAACACAAAATGAGGAGTCTCTTGTTCATCAGGACGCTCAACCCGATACGGTAACCTCCATTGTGCACCCTTCTTCACCGAAAGCTACGACTCACGGTGCCCATCCTGAGTCTATCATAACACCTCCCCTTTCCCTGTCTAAGGTGCCATTACCTCCTAGTCCTCCTCCCTCACCTCGTCATTCGGTGGCCGTTTCCCATTCTCAACCTATTCCTTCTTCTCCTAATTATTCTCCCCCTTCCTCTTTCGCCACCATCTCTCTCAATCCCTCTAGACCCGTTTCAACCTTTATAGTACTTGATTACTTTGCCCAGTTAGCCCAAATATGTGATTTTCTTATCCACCTCTCTAAGCAACTTCCTCATCAACTACATGATGCTCATCAATCCCTTTGTACCGAATATCAAGACAAAGTAGACTTGTTGGAAGCAGACATAGTGCCCCTCCAAGAAGAGATTCTGGCAGTGAAAGCAGATGCCAACCTATTAGAGGATCAAATTATAGTTTTACAAGGACAAGTGACCGAAAAAGATGATATTATTGCAGCTCGAGACATAGAGATTGTTCAACTCAAATAGGCAGTGAAGGATAAGGAGGATGCCATGCACGCGTTAGGTTCTTAGTTAGACACCACTCGCACCAGGTTTATTACGATAGAACAAGCTTATCAAGTGCTGGCTGATTAGAATCATTGAAGCAGAAAATCTCCTGCACTTTTAAACTAGCACGAACCATGTATATACAGGGCATCATTGATGACTCTTAGCCTTTGTTGAATAACCTTCTAGGTTCGAGTCCCCCCAGTGTTAGGCTACCGAAAAGGAATGTAATTCTATTTAGTAGAAAATGTAATTAGGAACAAATGCGCATCGAAAGGATGTCGTGCAATCATTGTAACCTTTTTTGATAATAGAAGAGGCGTGTGGAAGCGAGAGACAGAAGCGTCGTCGGATTGTGCGTTTGGGCGATGTGTCTGTAGATTGATTCCAGTGCAGTTATATACCTTGTTGTATTGTTCTGTTCTATTTATGTTCGGTATTGAATAACTATGGTGCTATGTTGATATTCGATGAGTCATTGGTGAATTGAAAGGTTAATGGTGATGGTGTGCTAGCAGGCATTAAGAACTCACATATTTGGGTGAATATTATGCTCTATTGCATACTGGAGATTAGCAGTTAAGTTCGTCGGAATTGTCAGATAAGTAATGAAGAAGTTACTACACTAATGAAGTGATTGGGAAAATATATATAGGACCTCTGTATTACAGACCCCTGACCATCCCAAGAACCCATGAACAGTCGGGAAGTACGTTATAATTAATCCGACAAGATAACAAATTAACACTATGTTATCTTTCTCAAACTTTTCATTTTGTGAGCATTGCCAATATGGAAAGAAAACTAGGAATGTGCATAAGATGCACATTGACTCTTCAATCCAGCCTTTAGATCTTGTTCATACAGATGTGTGTGGTCATATGCCCACAAGTTCATTAGATGTTTCTCTTTACTTTATCACTTTCATGAATGATGCTACTAGAAAAGTCTGGGTATATCCTATCAAATCTAAGGATTAGGTATTCCCTACTTTGAAAAAATGGCTTGCTTCAGTTGACACTGAAAAAGGACCTAAGCTTAAGGCTTTACATTTTGATAGTGGGGTGAGTATACCTCACATGAATTCAACCTTTTTTGTTATTCTAGATCATAGAGAGATTATAGATCCTTATACCCTACTACAAAATGATGTAGCTGAAAGGATGAATAGAACTATTCAGGATAGAGTAGTTTCTATGTTGCATCATGCAAACATTCCACAAGGCTTTTGGGGAGAAGTAGTATTGGTTGAAGTTCATGTGATTAACCTTTCATCTAGTATTGTCAAAGGTCTAAAAGTGGCACAAGAGTTATGGAGAGGGAAGTCACCGTATTTTGATCATCTTCAAGTTTTTGGGTGTGTGCAAGATTATGAACACCACATGCTAGAGAGATGACTCTCCTCCCAACCAAATGCCTCTATATATAGCTCTCTCTAGGGGAGTACGTGCTTGAGCAGGTGGATACTAACCATTCATGTGTCAGCCATGTAACTGCATGTGCTCCAAATGTCCCAATTAACTAGAGTTAACTCAAGTGGATGCTTCTAGAAGGCTCTAGATCTCTTTGGGCAAAATACTCTCCCCATGTACCCAATGGGGATTGAACCCAAGACCTCCTCCTTCACACCCATGAGACTTAACCACTAGGCTAAATGGATTAGTCGGTTACAAGAGTAAATGACCTTCTAGTAAGTTTAGACTCGAGATCTTTGGTCATACGCACAAATGACCAAATGGTGTCCGATTTCAGATCTGTCTGAACCGACTAGACCCTTAGATAATAGACTTACTTTATTACATTCTTCTCCCCTTGGAAAATATTTTTGTCCTTGAAAATTAGAGCTATATACACTGTAGGCAACCCCCGAGCCTCATGTTCTAAAATTGGAAGAACATGGTCATGTTCTAAAACTGGAAGAACATGTCTCATCTTTGTGGTGGCATCCCTGCCCAAATGATTCAAAACACTGTTTTGCTTTGCACTTTGATAAACTGGTCAAAGTACAAAGTAGTGAATGAATAATAAAATGGATCTAAAAACATCCTTAGCCAATTCATAGTTTTTACTAGGTGCAATCTGGGCACAAACATGTGAAGTGGGTGGATTCTAATTACTAGTCCATTTCTGGGCATGACTAGTGCATGGACTTTGTAATGAAGGCAGGATTCTTATTCCTCACAAGACTTTGAGAATTCTTGATTCACTTGAATTTGATTTGGAGAACTTGAGGTTTGATTGTCCCAAACATCTAACTTGGATGTTTGTACAATGGTTTACTCCTATCCAACAGTTGCTTGATTTTTTCACCCGACTACATGACTACTTTGTCCAAATGAGTTTAAAAATCCTATGTAAACTGCTGGAGAAAGTTTACCATTTACTTTGAGTCAGCTGAACTATAACTTGACCAATTCAAATTCAAAAATGAAAATTGTCCAACGTAGGACACTTTTATCAAATTCTTTAGCTAAAAGTCACTGGGAATGAGCAATTCCTAACTTCATTGTTCTAGAGTGTATTGTACGCTAGAAAGTCATGAGAGCTATGCTAATAACTAGAAGCAAACTCAAATGAATAAGTCAATCTTGGACTTTTCATCTTTTGATGATTGAAAAGGTTCTTGTACAGAACATCTATCTGGGATGTTTAGTTTAGTTACTTGGTTCTGACCGACTAACTCTCGACTTTTTTGAAAAGAATCAGATACCATATGTGACTCAGATCCAAAATATTTAGAAAGCAGAAAGAAAAAACTAAAACTCTATACAACCAATTCAAAATTCAAAGATACATGAGCTTTCTATGAGTCAAAGTCTAGATGAATCAGGACTTTAACTTCTCATAGATCTGTTTCAACAAGATATTGAAGCATTCTATCTATCTTCAAGAGAAATAAGCCGGATTCTAAAAAAGATTCAGAGTAAAACTAAAACATCATCCAACCACAAGATACTAGAGTGGTATCCAACATCAGTGTGTCGACCCACCGATATTCTATTGATGAGTCTTTACTCAAACAATGCTTCACTTGAGACTAAGTTTAGGTCATATTCAATCTTCCTGACTCCTTACTGGGAATGCAATTCTTGTGCATTTCTTTGAGTCAAAGGATTGAATTTACCAAGTTACACTAGGAACTTGGTGCTTAACTTAGTCAATCAAATCCTTGGTTGAAAAGATCAACTCAAAGTCAAAGTGTGACTTTTTCAAAAATTTATTAAATATTTTTGAATCAACACTTTACCTTGAAGTGTTCTAAGAAGATCCTGGAAGTTACTTTCTTCGTATCTTCTGTTTTCTTGATCTTGAAGTTATCTTGGAATACTACTTGTATCCTCCTTGAATTTAAACTCCTTCTTTGAAGTTTTAATTCCCTTGATGATCAAACCTACCTTCAAGATCCAATCTAGGACTAAAAGATAATTATGATCCATGGTCCAATATCCCATAGCATCTTTCCTACATCAATCTGAGTATAAAATTTGGTGTTTCATACCACCCTATTCTATATTCACATTAATGTGTGGGTGATACTTATCCTAAAGTCTAAACATCTCTTGATAGAGTACCTTCTTTCTTCAATTCTTTACGAGAATTTTGAAGTTTCAGGCATTACCTCTAATTGGATATTCTAGGTTTTGATTCCTCCACATGATTGTCATACAATCACGTGCTTTACCTTGGAAACTTGAAAACCTCTTGATAGAACATACTTCCTTCTTTGCTAGGGTTCTCAAATGAAATCCAATTAGAATTCCAAGTACTTGATTTTTTCACAAATTCAAGTTCAATTGGTTTATTCTTGACCAATTTGTAGTGACAACAGCTTTTGACTTCTTGTCTTTAGCTTCCTTCTTTATTGATGCTTTAGGTACGTATCGCGGCTGAGACTTTACAAGAATCTCTCTACTGCTTATGTCTAAGCATCCACTCATGCTTTTTGGATTTGTACCAAAATCCCTTTAAGGATAGGCAAACATTACGTACAGACTTAAGTATTGTCTTCACGATTGCAGACTACATTCTTGGAATTCATTCACTGTGTTCAAACTTGGAACAACCTAGTCTTTTTCACAATTTTCCATTGGATAAATGGAACCGGAGTGAATAACTCCCAAAAGGAATTTGATTGCCAATACTTGGGCAATCTACAAAGTGGTTCCAACCGCACGTTTCTTGGACAATCATGGCCAAGCTTGATCAAGTCTGGTTGAATTTGTGACTAAAATAAAGACTTAGTCTTTATCTCTAAGATCTCCTAAATTATCTAAAGCTTCTTTGTTTATCTGCAGGATTTTTAGAGATCTTTCCCTGAACTTCAGTCCAAGCATACATTGATGCCTCTCAGATTTTAAAGCTAAGAATCTTTGATATACCTTTAGGTTATATCACTATTTGGACTTAAGTATCCATACCGACGGTTTGGGAACTGATGGGAACTACTTGATATTAAACTTACTTGAAAGATTCCAGTCTCACTTCTAGGGAGATTTTTATGTCAAGAACTTTAGATTCCTGCCAAGGAATCAAAATGATTCTTTTTGGAATCTTTTGCTTTACCAGAATAATCTTCAAAAAGAAATTCTTGACTTTTGGACAAGAACAAGACTTAAAGCCTTATTGCTTGTCCAAAAGATATTTCTTTCTAACTAATGAAATAGTTAACTAGACTATTTCGTTTTATTGGCTTATCTTTAGGAAGTAGCTTAATTCCCAAAGATTACTTTCACTTGGCTTTCTTGTTTAAGCTCTATTTAGCTTAAACAAAACCAAGCATACTTTTCTCATCCTTAGAAAAGTGTTAAATAAAGTTTTCATGCTTTTTGAAAAAACTTTGTATCTTGAGTAGAGATGCAGTCATGGAACTTAGCATCCAGCTATTGAACACTAAAGTAATTGAACACTAAAGTACAAGTGATGCTAAAGTTTATTCAACTCTTTGAGGTTCATCACTGTCAGGATGAAATCAAAGAAAAAACTTCAAATGTTCCATGATTTTTTCAAATTTGGAACATATCAACTATCCTTTGAACTTGAAAGTTCAAATGATTTAAGTCCCATTTGATTTTATTTGATCGTATCACGTCTTGGGATAGAATCAGATAAATCTTCCAAAGGAAACTTTATCAACTTACTTGGATACATGATTTCTTAATTCCAAGCTAACGACTACATCTAGGCTTGTCGTTAAGATTCTCTAAGTTTTCTCATAAACTTAGAGTCATCATGGAAACTTTCAAGTAGCTCTATTTTCTTGCCATTCCAGTGAGCAAGAAAATTGAACACTTGACTTTCGAAGGGCTTGCTTTTCCTAATCAAGACTCCTAATTTGTGATACCTAAGTATCACATCTGGGAAAACAAACTAACTATTTGAGTTGCATGGTAGCCAAGAGCCTTGCAACTACCTAGTTTGCTATTTTCCCTAGCTATCTAAGTCGAGTTAGAAAAAAGAGGTAATGAAAGTATAAGTATTCAACTACTTAACAAACAATCATGCCAAATACCTATTCTTGCAGTTTCTCCTCATTGACATCGTGAGATCAAGCTCGGATAGTTATCACCTATAGAAGTCTTATCCCTCTTGTCTGCGGATTGATCCCGTGAGATACTGTAAAAGAATTTACATGATCCTGTGAGCTACTATAGAAAAATCCCTTTTATTGTCTATTTTAGAAGCTTGCACACGCTTGCTTATGACACTCAATTAACTCGGACTACTGAAAACTCAGCCCGAATGCTCCTTGCTCAAGTGATTAGAGCAGAGGCTTAGGCACGCTAATGTAATGGGTTCAATCTCCATTTGCAGCTGTACTCCATACTTTTTCTTATGGTGGAGAGGCTGTGCAACACCGCAAATCGATTGATTTGTGGCAAACTTTACGCCATGCATGCAGCAACTAAGGGGGTAAGAAGCTGCATTAAGACGATAAGATCTCGGGTTCGAGCCTCGGATCCAAATGTTTGCAAAGAGCTTTGTATCTTCTATAACGATCCACTTATTGCTATAAAAAATCGCGTTGTCATCATCGATGCTTGCTCAAGTGGGTACGGTAGAGGTCCGGTTCTAGATGTCACAGGGTCAAATCCCGATTCCTACCCCCTGCCTAAAGTTCTTGTTTTTGCTTGTGATGGCTTAACTTTGGCATGCGAAGATGGCGTTATGACGTGCTTTTCCAAAATATCTTCAAGGAAGCGACTTGCCCTCTCGGATATGACAATAATCTTCTTGAGCCTTGCATGCGCACAACACAAACGACTTCTTTTTTGTTATCTTCTCCAAGCTTTCTATTGCACCACCAAAAGAGATCGATGCACACACGAGCAAGAAATGCCACTCACGAGCGCTCGAATCTGTGATCATGTTGAAGTCTCTATAGAGAGCTAACGAAGAAGATGATGAGCCACCAAGGTCACCGTGAAAGCTGGCTCTGATACCAATGCAAGAGAACGACGGATTACGACCACCACATGATAGAGAGATGACTCTCCTCCCAACCAAATGCCTATATATATAGCTCTCTCTAGGGGACTGTCTTCTTGGGCAGGTGATACTAATCATCCATGTGTCATCCATGTAACTGCATGTGTGCCAAGTGTCCCAGTTAACCAGAGTTAACTCAAGTGGATGCTTCTAGAAGGCTCTAGATCTCTTTGGGCAAAATACTCTCCCCATGTACCCCATGGGGATTGAACCCAAGACCTCCTCCTTCACACCCATGAGACTTAACCACTAGGATAAGTGGATTACTTGCTTACAAGAGTAAATGACCTTCTAGTAAGTCTAGACTCAAGATCTTTGGTAATACACATGAATCACCAAATGGTGTTCAATTTCAGATCCGTCTGAATTGGCTGGACCCTTAGATCATAGACTTACTTTATTATAGTGTGAAGCCTATGTTCATACACCCAAGAATCTTAGGTAAAGTATGGACCATAAGTCAAAGGAATGCATTTTTCTTGGATATGTTCGAGAAGGCCGATTTGGATATCGCTTATGGGATCTTGAAACACGATCAATGATCAAAAGCAATGATGTCATTTTCAATGAGTCTAAGATGCATAAACAACCCATTAAGGAGGTTGAACTAAGAAAAGTGGTGTTTGAGGACATTAGTCCTCCAATTATCATGCATAAAAATGTTGCACATAGGGTTATTCAAGAGAATGTCTCATCAGATCAGTCTGCAAATATTCCTATTCACCACTTGATAGATATGTTCTAGGCTTGGATTTTGTTATGATAACAGATGTTGGTGAGCCTTCTTTCTACAAAGAGGCTTTGTGGATAGAGGATCATGTCAAGTGGGAGCGCACCATGAAGAGTGAGTTGGATTCTATTTACAAGAATGGTACTTGGGATTTAGTACCTTTGCAAAAGGGAAGGAAAGCTTTACCATGTAAATGGATATATAAGCCGAAATCCACATCAGATAGTGCTTCTCCAAAGTATAAAGCATGACTTGTTGCAAAGGGTTTTAAGAAAAAACATGGTGTTGATTTCAAGGAAATATTCTCTCCAATTGTCAAGATGACTACCCTGCAAATGTTGTTTGGATTCGTTGCAATGGAGGACTTAGAGCTAGTCCAAATGGATGTGAAATCTACTTTCTTGCATGGAGATCTTATAGATGAGATCTATATGGAATGACTAGAGGGTTATGTAGTTCTTGGCAAATAAAATCTAATTTGTAAGCTGAAGAAGAGCTTATATTGACTTAAACAATCCCCTAGACAATGGTACCAAAAGTTTGATGCTTTTATGAAGTCTCAAGGCTCTTCTCGAAGCAATGAGGATCAATTTCTCTACATAAGGAGATGCTAAGATGCCATTCTGATATGCTTGATACTTTATGTCGATGATATGTTGATTGTTGGGAAGTCCTCTTATGACTTGTCAATTCTAAAAAAGAAGTTGAGTGAGACATTTGATATGAAGTATTCGGGGGATGCCAAACATATTCTTGGCATGCACATTACTCATGATAGGAGTAAAATAAGCATATACTTGTCTCAAAGTGAGTACATATCCAAAGTACTTCATAGATTCAATATGCATGGTGGAAAGGCATTGAGTACACCTTTACCCATGTATGTGAAATTGAGAAAGGATGATTTCCCTAAATCAGATGAGGAAAAGGAATTTATGACCAAAATTCCTTATTAGTATAGTGCTGATAGTCTCATGTATGTTATGGTAGCTACGAGACCAAACATTGCATTTGTAATGGGTGTTGTGAGCAGATATATGTCTAATCCCGATAAGAAGCATTGGGAAGTGGTCAAGATGATTTTGAGATATTTGAGTGGCACTAAGGACAAGTGTCTATGCTTAGGTAGAGGGAAGGCATCCATTATCAGTTACACAGATTCTGAATATGCTGGTTGTGTAGACAATCTTTAGTCTACATCAAGGTAGATTTTTAATTTTGTTGGAGGTGCTATCTCTTGGAGATCTTGTTTTCAAGAATGTACAATTGTTTCCTCTACATGAGCAAAGTATGTTGCAACAAGTGAGGCATATAAGGACGCATTGTGGCTTTCTCATCTTGCTTGTGATATGGGTTTACCTTAGCATGTACCTCGTTTGCTCAGTGATAGTCAAATTGCCATTGCTTTGGCTAAGAATCTAGTCTATCATTCAAAGACCAAGCAAATTGAGGTGAGGTATCACTTCATCAGAGATTGCTTAGCCACTAAGCACATTATTCTTGAGAAGGTTCATACTCGAGATAATGATGTAGATGCTTTGACTAAAGCTCAACCACAGGATAGCTTTCGACACTATTGTCACTTGATGGGAGTTACTTGACTTATGATCTCACAGAGTTACTTGTATATTGCGTAACATGTCCATCAGGTGGGAGGTATAATTTGTATATTTACACTCAGGTATTCTTTATTTTTCTCCCATAGTCACTTTGGCCATATTAAATTTTAGTGGGAGATTGTTACTGTTAGCATCCATGTGAAAGGTCAAATGGCCATCAGACAATTTCGTAAATGTTTTTTAATAAAACATATAGTGGCCTGGTTAGCCACATACTATAAGTTCGATCGCATGTGTGTTCGTGCTCTCCGTGTAGTGTGTGTGTCTCTCTATGTATCTCTACAGATCTTTATGGAGTACTATGCATGGCATAGAGAGGTCGTATTTTTATAAAAAGGGTATCATCGTGGAGCTCTTAGAAAGGAGAATCCATTGCGGTGCATAGCCGTCAAAATACGTCAAATCAAACCTCTGAATACGGGGCTATTGCCACGAAGCTTCTTGTATATCTTGTTTCGCTGATGTTCGCTATGGTGGATGGTATGCCACTTATTTGAAACCGTGAAGCTATGGGATAAGAAATAAGCACACCTATGTATGCTGCTGTGGTTCGTCGACAGTGTCGAAGTGGTTGTTACGTAAGTTGTGATGTCAATCAAAGCGATGACTTCTATTGTGCAACTGAATAGAGAAAACGCCATTCCGTGGCTGCTTGAATTAAGTTGTGTGTACTCAACACTACGTGGTGCATATAGACAAAGGCACTATGCTTCAATGCATATCCACCGAATTTGTATGCGCGTAGCATTTCACTTCAAAATTCAAAAGTAGAGAGATCTTTAATTCACATACGTATAGTACCTTCCCTCCGATTCATGGTGTTAGGACACCACATGTCCTAACACCATGAATCCCATATGTATGTGGAATCAAAAACCACATGAATGCCATATGTCCATGAAACCAAGGGATGCCATATATCCCACACTTGGATGCCATATGTCCAACCTATGTCTAGGGATCTCATATGTCCTTAGATCTAAAAACCCAGTGGACTAAGTGATCCCATATATCACTAGTCCCCCAAATTAAAAACAAAATGGTCATCACATGGAGGAGGGGAGTGTCCAGAGTTCCATGCTCCACCCTTTTATCCAAAGCTAAAATCATTCTTAAGCAAGTCCATTTATCCCACATGCAAGGAGATTTGCCCTCAGCTCCTTACAAGGAGGGCTTCACTTCACTTCCCATGAGCTATTCACCCAATCTCTTGGCAAGAGTGCCCACACTCTCCTCATAGAGTATTCATGCTCATAGAGCATTGTATGTAAGTCATTTCCATTTAATTCATTTCATTGTGTTTTCATACCTTTCATTTCTTCCTCCATACCTTGTTTATTGTGTGGTTGCTAGTAGATTAGGAATATTTCTTTTTCATTTCAATAGATGGATGCTTCCAACAATTTCATGGAAACTTCTAATTATTTCAAGGCTTTGATGATTTTCTTTGAATTCGCTTGAAATTGTTTTGGATGAATGAAGTTTTACAAGGGTTGAACAAAATATATAATTTGGACATTTCTATTAGGTTTCACTTCTAACCAAACATTTACTAACCTTTTCTCTAGATTGATGAATCTTGTGTCCAATTTGGGCTTTAAGTCCTTGGTAGAAAGTACGACAGAAGGATTCCATTAACTTTTGATCAAGCCATATTCTCTTCTTGGAAGTATTTTCTCAAAGACTTGAACTTGATCTAAAAATCACACATACATCACCTTTTAAGTATGACATTTTATATAACCATCATAAGCACTTTGATGTTAATGCAAAAATTGATGTTCCAAACATTATATTTGCACCATCTTCCAATGACTCTCACCTTAACTTAGATATATTTTAGTTTCAAACCTTGAGTTAGAAACTAAACATTGTGTCAATTTCAAAAATATTGAGGCTTGAAATTCTTGATCCAAGGTTCAAATTTTGCTTTCAAGCTTTAAAATAACGCACACAAGATTTCTCTTTGGCCTTAAAGTAGAAAATCAGACACTTAACTTAGAATCTTGTTTCTTGGGTACCTTCTTTACCTTTCTAGCTTTGAATGTCTCATCTTTGGAAGAATCTTCTTGAGATCTAAGCCTTCTTGGGAATTTTAATAAGTAAATCATTATTTCTCACAGTTCATTTACGAGTTAATTGCTAGTACTTGAATAATCTTAATACAAGTCTTTTTACTTTTGGAAAATAAAGTTTATGGTAGCTCCATTTGCAATCACTTGGATGACCTTGATCCAATTTTGATCAATACCCATTGTTCAACAGATGGTGGCAAAGCCTTTTGTATTTATCTTAAGATATTCTTTCCTTATCTTCAACAATAATAGCTTTCCTTAGGATCTTTCTAAGATCTCCCCCTCTAGTCAAGTCTAGGGCATCCTTAGAATCCCTTTTGAAGGATTGGTTCACTTTTTTTTCATACCCATCCACATGCCTCAAATACCACTTTTTATTCTTTACTTTTTTTATATTTTACTTAAGGATTTCCTCTTTATCAAAGTGTTTGAACCCTTAATCGTTTGATAGCTAATTTGGATGATTGCTACTTGTTCCAAGTTTTGCTTTAGGGTTAGCTATAAACTCTATTGGAATGAGTCTAGATTAAACAATACCTACCATATCAAGGTCTGATGTCCCATACCATCGTCCCTACACTTGTGCAAATGCAAAGTATGGCGTATTGTTCTACAATTCATTGGTTTGAAAGGTTAAATATCTGGATTCTAAAGGTTAGAATATAATGTATATTTTTCCTTGATTTAGCCCTTGATTTACCCTTGGAACATGCTTGAACCTTTGGATTGAACCCTTGGTTTTAAGCCTTGGGATATTTATTCATATGAGCTCCCAATTGAATGATTGTGAACCTTAGGCTTGATTTATCATATGGTATGGGAACCGTAGTCTTGGGAGAAGCTTCTCTAAGTGCCACCTTGGGGTGTACATGAGAAAATGATCCTTGTATGATTTAGAATGCATGTGATATCCCTTAGGAAATTAGAAGGCATGTGATGTCCCTTGGGCAAGTGTCCACATGAGGGACACTTGGACAAACCCAAGGACATGCAACCCCTTGGGCTAAAGGTATATATATGGGTGCAGTTGGATGGTTGGATACATGCTATCTCCTACCCTAGGTGGTCTGATTAAGCGGTTGAGCTCTCTTACCAATTAACTCAATTTAGTTAGTTTATTGATAGGACTTTGCAGTTGTGCTGCATTGATATCTAGAGCTAGGTTGATTCAACCATAGCTTCTTCATCTAGTTAATTGTATCTATTTAGAATTTTTTTTCATATGCGGTGCAGCCTGAAGCATGATAGTTTGTCTGATCTCCGATTAGCATGTGTCTCATGTTCACGAGTTCTTCACCATTTATGGTGGTTTAAAATGGTTGCATGACCCTCCTCTTATGGAGGGCCAAGAGTGAGGCCATAGCCACCCCTCAATGCATGTGTGGATGGCCAAGGAGGCCATTGCACACACATGTCAGATGACCAGTGACATGAACAAGTGTCAATGCTCAGGGAGGATCATTGTTCACGATAGCTCTCCCTTTCCACTAGCTTGTGAAAGAAGAAGGTAACTTCTTTAGCTTATATAGCATGGATGGCCAAGATGTACAACATATATGGGATCGTAGAAATCTCATTCTAACCATTTCAGAATGTGCGCACAATGAATATCTTGAGTTTGTCTTCATTTCTCTACATAAGAGAGGGAGATGCAGAATTTAGAAGCTTGCAAACAAGAAGAGGGATGGAAAATACCTTAACTCCTCTCTTTTCCTTCATTTGTTTTTTTCTCTTTCCGTTACAACCCTTCATATTCAAGAGTTCTTGAAACTATTGGCTCAAGTTTTAAAGGCCAAAACTTTTAAGCTTTTTTTGTGTAATATTTGAAAGCTTTAAAGTAATATGCAAGGAGTCCTGCTTCAGGAGATAAAGAAGAGCATGGACTTAAGATTTTGGACCTTGAAGAAGAAGGGTGGCTTCAACATTTTCAACCTCAACAACAAGTGGATGCCTATGTATGGATGACCTTCATGGAAAATTTCGGATAGTACCTTATTACTTATATTGATCATCTTTTTTAGCATGTCATACAAGATTTGATTGCTTATACATAAAGGAATGATAAAAAACAAGGCATATATGCATAGATCTTTTATGAGCATGGCACATAATGAGTTCACATGAAATGGGCATTGAAATCATCACATATGTGATTGATAAGACAAAAGAGGGCTTTTATGTATGAATTCAAGTATGCATTTTGGACATCTTCATAAATTGGTAAGGGTGGATTCATGTTTGGGCATAGAAGAAAGTATGAAAAATGCTTAGGTAGAATGGAGGATATCCCAAGCTTGGAACATCAAAAGGTGAATGGATGGATAAGCCTTGTCATGAAATGGATCAAAGGAAGGATGTAGATATGATGGAGGTAAGTTCTAGTTCCAAATTTTTTCATCTATGTTTACTTTCTTGCCATGCAAGTAATGCATGTAGAGAGGAATTTTAAATGAAGTAAATGTTACATATGCACATACGAAGGTGCATAACTTTATTCATCTAATTGATGCATTTAAGGCATAGATGAATAGAAAAAGGATTCTTCATTACCATATAATGGACTTACCTCATAAAAAAAGAAAAAAAAATTTAACATAATAATTTCAATATAGCATGGCATGAATAAGAATGGACTCACGAGCATGTATTGGATGCAATTTCATACATAAAATGGAATTCCAAGAGGGAGTTCCATGCATTCTCTAAGGAAGGGTTCAATACTTGGACCTTATGCATGCTAAGGATACTCCAATAAGGAAGTATACGGTCTTGTCATACACTAAGTATGCATGTCAATGAATGGTATCACATATGCAAGGGTTTATGGGACAAGGGAGAGAGATTAAGGGTTCTTTGTATGAAGTCAAAAGTATAAACGCTTAATGGAACATTGATGTGAGGTGGCTCAATAACCATTATCCTTTTATTTGTTTTATATGTTGGCTTAATCGAAAAGTCAACAAATCTTACCACAAGATACACAACCCTTAAGATTAGAATTCTTCTTTATGGATCCTCAAGTTCCATAAAACCTATGGCACACTTGATCAACAAGGCCAAGGACTTAGGCTACAAGTCAAATGATGTTTCTCTTTTTATTAGCCATAAGTTAGTTGTAATAAGAATTTGAATTGAAAGATATCCAAAGCAGAAATTAAAGCCTATATGAGACCCCACACAAAGTAATGGGTTAATCTTTCATAATCATTAAAGATGTCATGAAGTTCAAGGGCCTTAAGAACTTCAATATGCAATCATTGAGGACAATGATCACACTAGTAGGGGAAGATAATGTCATAAAGTGACAAGATGGGGCAAGAAATAATTGAATGATTTCATCCATTTGAAAGAATCATTTCTTTCCCAATAAAGTTATGTTAGATATATTCAATACTCCCCCCTCAAGTAACCACAAATGATCGATGTGCTCTAAGTTGTAAGGCCCTCAATATGAGAAGAAGCCATTGTCTAGTCTGTAGGGCCAAGACAGTAGGACTTCTGGTCATGGAGATATTGTTGGATTGTATATTTTGTCGAATATTTTATATCTCTCGACCATGCTTATTTATATGGACTCCCCTTGTAAAAACTATATAAGCATGGCCCATGTGTAGCTTTACAGATCATTGTGCACTAGTAAGCCCTTCATCTAGAGTCTTTCTAGATCCCCATCTAAGCTCCACTTTGGGAATGCATGGGTGGACAATACCATCATTGTAATTGCATTACTCTTGGCAATTTGAGAATTTGAGTTCTCTATCTCTTAGTGTGCACCTATCTTTGTCCACACTTTTCTCTCAACTTTGTCTCCTGTTCTATTTGCTTTTATTTCTTACATGGTATTAGAGCTCAAGAGACGGTCTAGAAATAGAAATGCAGAGGTTGTTGAGGCTTCAACAACAAAGGAGGAAATATGTTAAGAGGTGCATCATCACCTACAACTAGGAATCAAGGTGGTTCGTCAATAGGAGTAGGTGGAGTAGAATGAGGAGCAACAATGATGCCGGTCATCCCAACGTTGCAGATATGACCACAAACCTTCACAAAAGGTAAGTTTGATGGTCGAATTACACCTTGTGGAAGTTTAAAATCACTTATATTCTTGATTCATATGAGCTTCTAGAGACTATTTTGAGCCCCAAGAAACACTTGATTCAAATAATTCAAGTCAAATGATTCCTCCTAATGCTAATCTTCTACATGCTTGGAAACAAGAAATGTAAGTGCACTCTGTGCTCTAGTTACAAGTACTACTGATAGTGTTCTGACTCTCATTTAGCATACTAACAAGGGTTGTGAAGCATGGAACATATTGAGAAATCATTACGAAACTCATAATCAAACATGGATTCAGAACTTGGAGAATAAGCTAGCAGCAGAAAGTGCCAAAAAACGTGTGTACGTAAGCATCAACTTAGGGACTTGAGGAGAAAGAGACTATACCTCAATCCCTTACAAGTGCATATAGTGGGGATTCACGCTTTAATTATCAATCCAAGAAGTATCATAACCTAGCTGAGTGACATGCATTCAAATGATGGTCAATGCAAATGTGAACGAACAAAGGTGCTAACAAGTGTAAACTATCACATTCAAACCTTTCATGGTCGGCTATGGTGTCGCAATACTTAGAGTAGCATCCAACAGTAAATCGAGCTTTTCGCTGAGTTCCGAACTTGAAATATAGCAAAGAGCAGGTTCATTTTGAAGCTCTCGAGAAGACGCATCCAATTGTGGTCACTCGATTTTGACACTTCTACTTCAAGCTAGGAGCAAAATACTGAGCTGTAGGAATGACCTACCTATGCTTTAGAACTTCCTATACTTCACACACACATTACCAATAGCAATTAAGCACTACCATGGATAGAAAACATTTCAAAGCACTCTTTTCAAGCCACATACATGCATGCAAGCTCACAAGGAAAAGATACAGAGAGGAGAGCACCCAAATTTGAAATTTTGTGCTCTTGATTCTCACAATGGCCAAAACGTTCCTTACAAAGAGTCACAAAATGACTTATATACATGTGCCCTAAAAATTGGTCCTTTCACACAATAGACTGGGACTTTTTTGAGTAAAAGGCTAATTCCCTACTAGTTTACAAGGGTAATGATATAGATATATATGGATATGCATCTAGAGGATTCCTCTAGTGCATCTACATTGAAAAATATATTACAAAATGAGTATGTTAAAAAAATAAAGTGTCCAAATTGGAAAAATTTTGGGGCCTTTCTTTTTCTCTGCATCTTTGCTCTTCTTTGCTGTGCAACACATATGTTGGAGATGAGCTTGTATTTTTCATAGGAACACTCTCCTAAATGGAGGGTAATCTTACCCTCCCCTTATCTCCTATTTGATTGGCCAAAAGGTCGTCTATTTTTTGTATAAGAACACATGCATTGAATGAGAAAGTAAGGCACAACTTCATTTTCTATATCTGTGCATGAGTACATCGTATAGAGAGAATTAGTTTCTCTCTCCACCTTATCCCCTTCCTCCTTCGTACTCTACAGACGGAAGTCTCTCCCGTTCTCACTACTATGCAGAGGGCAATGCTTTCTTGCTATGCCACTCGTGCATATCATTGGTATCAGAGCCACGAGTGTGGCATTCATCATCAACTCCTAGTTGCCATTTCATTCTACTACATTATCTAGTAGCTAGAGGATTGATTTAACTCTTCCTATTCTATAAACCAACATGTTGTCGGCTCCTCTACTACAATGGAACAATGAAGGAAATTTGAATCATGTTGCTATTGTCACGCCGTCCCGAAGAAGATGAAGGAGTTTACGTGGAGGTTTCAACACCCAGTCAAAGGTTCACATATGGGTGTCAGAATGTGCAGCAGGAATCTGACACTCCTTCAGTGGAATGTGATGCTTTTCCTCAGTGATATGATGATACTCCACAATGCACATGTGTTTTTACGCTGATGGATTGGTCAGGTAGGATGTCTGAAGAGAATGCAACATGGGAAGTTCGATGAGGGAGATGCGAACAGACATATGATGGTAATCCAAGTGCAAATGCAACAACAGGAGCTATGTGCATGAGCTGCTTTCCATCAAGATCACTCAACGCTCCATCACCATAATTTGGTTCCTTAATCAAATGGCATTCCAAAGCAGAAATGAAAGGAGAAATAGAGCGATTTGAAAGATGGAATCCAGTATGCAAAGATCACGTGCAAGCAGATTGGTTGTGACTGTTTGCTAGCTATGGTGCTTCACCTGAAAAGGGGTGTCTGACTATATGTGCCTACGGTGTGTTGGTAATGCTAGCAGTTGGGAATATAGTGTTCTTTGAGTTAGCAATGAAAGTGATTTGTGCAAAGTTGCATGTATAGTCTAGAGGTCAATGGCTTGAACCACTATTCCAGAAACATGTGCAATGCGTATGTTGCGGATGCCAAATGATAGTAGAGAAGGAAATCGCTTTCAAAAATCTAAATATCTTCAATGCTTATTCTATTTCATAGACGCATTAGCCATGGGGCAATAAACACTCAATACATTGGCAAATACAAAGTATCGCATCCTAGTACACTTCATGAATTTGTGAGTCGCCAAAACTGTTGGGAATCGAAAAGGAATTTTGAAAAATGGATGAGTGACTTATAACTGAAGAGAGATCTGGAATTTAGAAGAAGAGATATCTATCTGTCTTGTATTTAATAAAAGGGCCAAAAATATGGCTAACAAATTTATCTCAAGAGTTTAATGTTCTGTAATCACTCCTATCTTTACAGGTTTGAACATGCATTTAATTTTCACTTTGTGTATGGGAATTAGATACCCCCTCAACATAGAGGGAAGGACCTTTCCCTTGTTCATTTTTTTTTGTCTACAACAAGTGCCTATATGTAAATGATAGCTACAATGACAAGTGCAACTTCAACAAAAGGAGGTTATCAAAAGAGAGAATCAACAACAACAACAAAGCAAAGAACAGATAGAGTGAACATCAATCAATTACAATGACACAAAGCAATGCTACAAGCCCTTCATCCTCTTTGTACCATCCTCATATGTATAGGGAAGGATTTGTACCACCCATGAGTTTGTTGAAAAAAGGATACATTGTACCACCTTCTTTGTACATGGGAAGGAGACATAATTTTCTGTACCACCCTAACTTAGTTGTGAGGAAAGGATAGTCCCTAAAGAGCTATATACAAACAAGCTCAAAGGGGGGATTGTTGGAGATGAGCTTGTATTTTTCATAGGAACACTCTCCTAAATGGAGGGTAATCTTATCCTCCCCTTATCTCCTATTTGATTTGCCAAAAGGCTATCTACTTTTTGTATAAGAAGACATGCGTTGAATGAGAAAGTAAGGCACAACTTCATTTTCTATATCTGTGTGTGAGTACAACGTATAGAGAGAATTAGTTTCTCTCTCTGCCTTATCCCCTTCCTCCTTCGTACTCTGCACACAAAAGTCTCTCGTGTTCTCACTACTGTGCAGACGGTAATGCTTTCTTGCTGCACCACTCCTGCATATCAACACGTCAACAACAACATGTGGAAGATGAAGTTGGACCCTCACATCGTATACATCAGAGAAAGAAAAAGTATCAACCATGATGTAGACCTCAAAGATAGCATAACATACTTCCCAATGCAAGAGCTCCACAAAGACGAAGGAGGCACTGCAAAGCTTTCACAGACTACCAAAACTCCATTGAACTACTCATACCATGAAGAGCTTTTGCAAGGGTAGTAAAAGAAGAACTACAAAGCTACTATGCAGGTCTATGAATACAAGGTATAGCACTTGAAGTGGTTCAAGAGGCAGCAGCTGAGGCCCACTTCATGTCCATGCTTGAGGACTCTAACGTATGTGCTATTCATGCCAAGAGAGTAACCATACAACCCAAGGACATTCAACTAGCAAGAAGAATCAATTACCATGTACATGCTTCCCTTCTTATCCATGTACAAGCTTGCTTCAAACTTGATGACTAGCCTAGAGATCACCTTGGTGCCTCTCTAGTCTCTCAACTTTACAATAGATCTATTGAGTACACGTAGGTATACTACAACACTGAGTTTGTGCATACAAACTACAAGAATGTGTGGTATTATCCCTTGATTTTGGGCATTGTTGGAGTTTATTGACCTCCAAAATATAGCTAGAAGTAGGTGGAACCACCTAGGAACTAGTTGACCATTTCACAAAGTTATGTGCAAAAAACCAATCATGGTTGTAGAGCTTGTTGCTCTCTACTCATTTATAATTTTTAAAACTATCATATATATATATATATATATATATATATATATATATATATATATATATACATACACACACACACACACACACACACACACACACACATATATATATATATATATATATATATTAGACACTAAGAACTTTCCAATGAGCTATAGAACATTCAAATTGGATAAATACACAAGGATACATGGCCTTTGAAAATCTATAGATTTAATGGAGATGTTGAACAAAGATAAACCCGAGAACACACACTACTTGCAGAGACCATTACTCTCAACTCAAAATTCTAATGAACATGAAAACTTATAAGATGAAATTAGACAAAATTCGTTTCAAGGAATCATCCAAAACGTGATTTGGATATACATTTAGGGAGTTACAAGCTGTGAAATATCTATCTACAAAACTACAACAATGCAGAGATGGGCATATGAATCTCTTGGACTTCAAAGAAGATCAAAACTTCTCCTTTCTTATTATAGCATGAAAAACTAACCAAAAACCTTCCTAATACATCTAAGCTCATTATAGACACTTGGGTGGAGGTATTCCATGTCTTAAGTGCTTAGATAAGCAAAATATGGCTAGACTTTGAGAACTAGGCACATCGATCTTCCACACCACAACAACTCCCTTGTGACTCACTCATTTGAGTCATCATGTTCTAGATATCACGTGGTACTTTAGCCATACTTTATCATTTATTTGATGCTTATTGAAGCATTTGAAGAACTTTCAAAGGTACTTGCATCTTTTGGAACTTATACCTTAACTCATATATGAGAACAATGTTCTCAACAAGGGGTTTAGCAGTCAAGTTAGAGGTATGCATGTCCTCAAAAACTACCCTGCCTTCACAATTGAAATCACTAGATGAATCAAAATATATTGACTATATAGTCCTATTGGTAGTGCTCTCCATGGAAGACACTACACTTCATCAGCTATTGGGTACATATCTTGATCTCAATGCATCAATAGTTCAAGTTTCCCTCTTTGTTTTGATCCCTCATCAACCCCTTGTGTTTTCTTTTACTGATTTGAGTGACTTTACATGCAATTATGTTATGGTTTGTTTATTTTGATGCAAATGTGTGAAAGTGATGATACATAATGCAGAGCAGATAGTTGTCAACGATGCTTCAAGCACAAAGTGTAGAGTTCTAGATACATCACATATTGATTATGTCATATTTTGTTTTGTTTGTGCTGTTAATTGTTATTGTATTGTTGAAATTGTTGTGAAGAGATTTGTTGTTTACATTTGGTATATGTTGTCTATGAGCTTTTTAAGGATAAGTATGTAAGTATGAATGATGTTCTTGATGGTGTTACCTGTAATCAATTTGGTGTTGTTTGTAATTGAACTGTGTGATCAATATTCTAAGGGAGAAGAAAAGTTTAGGGCCTTGCATAGAACCCCCCAGCCAAGAACCCTATCATCATGTCTAGTCTACAAAAGTGATGATCGCATGCTAGTCATGACTAGTGATTTGAATTCTTGTTAAGCGATAGTGTGAAAAATATGGGATGAGAAGCTAACACACATAGTGAGAGATGATCCTTCTTTATAGAGAATATCATAACCAATGGTTCCTTTCGCATACCTGAGTATTCACATGCTTTCCATCCAATGATTTTGGCAAGGCTCTTCCACCAAATTTCCTGTATCTTCTAATATCCACTCGAGGTGAAGTACCTTCAATAGATAATTTTGTGTTGACCTCCATAGGTGTAGAAATTTCCTTGCAATCCTCCATGTCAAATGCCTCCAAAATCTATCTTGCATACTTTTGTTGAGAGATGAAAATTGTCCTTGGTCTACACTTGCAATCCTCCATGTCAAATGCCTTCAAAATCCATCTTGCATACTTTTGTTGAGAGATGAAAATTGTCCTTGGTTCTTGCCAAACTTCAAGGCCTAAGCAATTATGCATTAAGCTCAAGTCCATCATTTCAAATTATGAACTTAGGGCATCTTTTTTTGTCAAAGAAGAGAATCATCATGTCTTTCTAACATACAAGTTAGCATCATACACACATCTCTTGAAACCTATATCCAAGAGATACTTATCTATCCGTCGGTACCATGCTCTAGGGGCTTGTTTCAGCCCATGCAATGTCTTCTTCAGCTTACATACCTTGTTCTCTGAATGGGGAGCCTCAAACCTGAGTGGTCGAGACACATATACCTCCTCCTTGAGGTCTCTATTTAGGAGCAATGATTTGACATCCATGTGATAGACTGGCCATTGTCTATTGGGCAGCCACAACTAGTATAACTTGGATAGTAATCATCCTTGAAGATGGGGAAAATGATTCACAAAAATCAATCCCTTCAACTTATGAGTATCCTTGTGCAACAAGTCCTGCTTTCTACTTTTCCAAAGTACCATTAGCCTTGTACTTTAGCTTCCAAACCCACTTGGTGTCAATGACTTTATGCTTAGGGGGTCGGTCCACTAGCTCCCAAGTTCCATTCTTCATGATATTGTTGTATTCTGTTTGCATGGCAGTCTTTCGATTCAGATCGTGGAGTGCCTCTTCCACATTGGTTGATTCCTTTGCTTGTTCTTAAATGAGGTCAACCATCAAGACTCTATTTACAATATGGGCACTTGCTCGTCTTTGTTCCTATATTCTCTGTGATCACCTCCATCCATTTGAAACCTATTCTAGTGACTGTGGAATGGGGTTTGTAGAATCATAGAGTTACCTTACCCAATGTGGCAATGGCTTTTTTGCTTGGGTGATGATTAGTCGGTGACTTTCAAACTCATCATTTGAAAATGATGCTTCCTTCTCTTGTATAGAAGGGATAGCTCTTGGGTCAGGTTAGTGGATTGTGCCTTCGCTTGATGATAAAGTGGAAGCTCTCTTTTCCTCCTCCATTGCATGTGGTTGCTCATCCTTAAACACCACATCATGACTTGGCATGATCTCCTTAGCCTCAAGGCCATAAAGCTTATAATCCTTCTTATATTCAATATACCCTACGAATATATATTTGATGCTTTTTGGTTGAAGCTTGTTTCTCTCCCTATCTAGAACATGTACACAACATTCACTTCCAAGTACTTTGGAATGGGAAACAGATGGATTTTTACCAGTGTAGGCCTCTTGTGGGGTCTTTCCATCAAGTGCCTTGGTGTAACTTTGATTCATGATGTAGACAAAAATGTTGATAGTCTCTGCCCAAAATTGATTTGGCAAACCCTTTCCCTTCAGCATGCACCTTGTCATCTCCATGATAGTTCAATTCCGATGTTCTACAACACCATTTTGTTGAGGAATATGTGCCATTGTGAGTTGATGATTGATTCCTTTACTCTTGTAAAAATCTTCATTCTCGGTTGATGTAAACTCACCACCACCGTATATCCTGAATTTCTTCATCTTCTTCCCTATTTTAGTTTCAACTAGTTGAAGCCATTCTTTAAACTTACCAAAAAGTTGAGCAAGGCCTATGTAGGAAGCTTTGCCCAAGGCCTATGTAGGCCATTTTCTACACAAGCCAGCATGCACCAACTCTAGTGAATAGATATTTCTATTCTTGCTTTCTTGTGGAAACACCTTCCTTTGTTGCTTGCCCATCTTGCAAGCTTCACATGGTTCCTTCATCTATGCAATAGATGGTAGGTGTGCAACAATGCCCTTACTACACATCTCCTTTAATACAAGATATCCAATATGGCCAAATTGCTCATGCCACAGCTTACTTGTGCCCACACTTGTAGTGGTTGTAAGAGCATGCAACTCATAAAGGTTGTTCCTCCTTTTGCCTATCCCAACAATGTTGTTGTTACTATCCATAGTTTTAGCTCTTGTCTTACTGAAAGATACTTCATGACGTTGATCAGTTGTAGAAGCTATTGAAAGTAGATTCCACTTGATTTTTGGAACATACAACACATTTGAAAGCTTTTTTATATCCACATTAGAATTAATGGAAGAAATTACATTTACCTCTATAGGACATGTTGCATTATTGCCTACCTTTACCATCAGGGGTTCCTTTAGAGGTTCTAAGGAACTATAAAGGTCTTTTTCACTTGTCATGTGATGAGATGCACCACTGTCCAACACCCATGAGTCATTTGTTCTTGAATCTTCAACTAAGGAGCATACCTCCTCTATCGCACCAGATAACTCGAGCTCTATTTTTGCAATATTGCAAGACTCCTTTCCCTTGCAAATTTTGAAGAGCCATTCTTCTCTTATGCCTTCTTAATGCAACAATTTTGCATTTTCTGGCCCTTCATCTTGTAATGGAAACACTCCTATGAACTTCTTTTTGTCGTTCTTCTTTTTGTAGTTCTTCTTTTTGTCTCCATCTTTTGAAGAGTCTGCTTTGCCTCCTTTGGCATTTGATGTTAATGCAACATCTCCTTTGTTACTGCCACTCCTTGCCTTAAGCTGAAGCTCCTCCTCCATGAGCAAGGCACTGAGTTCTTCAAAAGTTAGAGGTTGAGTTCTAATTTGAGTACTAAGAGTTGTTACCAAACCATCTAAGTTTGGTGGAAAAATTTGAAGCCAACACCAAGTTGGCTCACCATTTGATCCTGTAGATTCTTTACGCAGGCAATAAACACTTCTCTAGTCTCCCTATCAACAAACCTTTATGCTGCTAGCTGATCCTCCAAGTTCTGAATCCATGTTTGATTACGAGTTTCATAATGATTTCTCAATATGTTCCATGCTTCACAACCCTTGTTAGTATGCTAAATGAGAGTCAGAACACTATCAGTAGTTCTTGTAACTAGAGCACAGAGTGCATCTATGTTTCTTGTTTCCAAGCATGTAAAAGATTAGCATTAGGAGGAATCATTTGACTTGGATTATTTGAATCAGGTGTTTCTTGGGGCTCAAAACAGTCTCTAGAAGCTCATATGAATCAAGAATATAAGTGATTTTAAACTTCCACAGGGTGTAATTCGTACCATCAAGCTTACCTTTTGTGTTTGGATGAATAAACTTAAGCACCTTCGTATGTGCATATGTAACATCTACTTCATTTAATTTTCCTCTCTTCATGCATTACTTTAGCATGGCAAGAAAGTAAACATAGATGAAAAATTTCGAACTAGAAATTACCTCCATCATATCTACATCCTTCCTTTGATCCATTTCATGACAAGGCTTATCCATCCATTCACCTTTTGATGTTGCAAGCTTGGGATATCCTCCAAAATTGCTATCTGAGCATTTTTCATACTTTCTTCTATGCCCAAACATGAATCCCACCTTACCAATTTATGAAGATGTCCAAAATGCATACTTGAATTCATACATAAAAGCCCTCTTTTGTCTTATCAATCACCTATGTGATGATTTCAATGCCCCTTTCCTGTGAACTCATTATGTCCCATGCTCATAAAAGATTTATGCATATATGCATTGATTTTTATCATTCCTTTATGTATAAGCAATCAAATCCTGTATGGCATGCTAAAAAAGATGAGCAATATAAGTAATAAAGTACTATCCGAAATTTTCCATGAAGGTCATCCATACATAGGCATCCACTTTTTGTTGAGGTTGAAAATGTTGAAGCCACCCTTCTTCTTCAAGGTCCAAAATCTTAAGTCTCCAGATGCTGAATTTTGTATGTCTGCAATAGTTGGAGTCTTCCTTTCCTTGAATTTTGATAGAATCTACTATGATACCACTGATGGAGATGATTAATCTCTAAATGAAAAGCTATACTTGAATTTAGAACACTTCTATATCAATTATAACTCAAAACCTCCTTCAATTTTTGGAAATCTTTACCAAATTATGAACAATCAATGCTTTTTTGAATTAGGGCTTTATTAAAAAACGTTTGCTTCACAAAATGCACTCATTGACTTTTGAGATGATTAAAGTTTTCTATGAAACTTTGATACAACACTCTGCTAATGTTTCCACAACTATTCCAAGTGAAAGGTCTTCAAAAGAACTTACAAAACTTCAGATTTACTTCAATAAGTAAACCTATGTCTCAAATAGGCTTTCTTTGCAAGTGACTTTCACATATGCAACTTTAAAGACATCGTTCCCACAATCTAGAATGCGTTTGATCAAATACTACTAGATAGAGGTTGCTTACCTTATAAATTAAATTTTGAATGCTTCTTTGTGCAGAACATTACACTATAGACTAAGATGTGATCAAATCTTTGACCATCAAGATTTTGCTTGTTTTAGAAGTCAGTCATCACCTATTACACATATGAATGTTCCTACACACAATCCTCTTAGCCTGGTTACAATTAGACTCTCAAATTTTGACCCTAGATGCATAAACTATTGAATTAGACACATACAAAAGGATTTCTAAATTCATTAAGGAGAAAAGGAGAAAGGAGGAAAATATTGAGACACAACTTCTTGAAAACATTTTCTGTTTTGATAAGATGTTCATCTGATGGAGATTGCATATCCAACTTATGACCTAATCATCTATTTTTCATCTAGTGTTCATCTCTCTCTTATGTATGACGTCTATATACAAGTATATATATACATATTAGTATGGATTCGACACTATTGCAAAGTATATATGAAGTATTTACAATATTAATGTACATGTGTATAAAGATCATCGCTTCCTGAATCTCCACTTCAATTCAGAGAGAGAGAGAGAGAGAGAGAGAGAGAGAGAGAGAGAGAGAGAGAGAGAGAGAGAGAGAGAGAGAGAGAGAGAGAGATGATTTCTTTAGAAATATTCAAACACCAAAGCAAAGAGGCTATGTGGAGAATTGGATAGCATTGATCATGAGATGTATCACATGGAAGATTTCAATCTTGAAGGAATCCATAAAGAGAAGATCTTATCAAAGGTAGTACATACTCTTAGTACCATACATATACACCCCAAGAAAACAAAACAGGATGCCTGAGAGAAAGAACATGTGTATTGTTGATATAGCTAAGAGTATGCGAAATGAATGCAGATAGTATTGTTCTATTTGTTGACAAAATAAAGAAATTTTGATGAATCATTTATCACATCATCACAAGGTCAAAGAAATTATGATGAATCATATATCACATCATCACGAAGTCAAACATGATTCAACGTAACAAAGTCAAACAATGTCACTTACAATGTCAAATGGTACAAGTCTTAGGAAACTAATTTCAACTATTAAAAGTACTAGAAACATATTAGAAGAACTTTTTGGTGAGATCCAACCACCTAGATCAACAATAGTTTCAGTACCACATTAATCTGGATCCAATCTGAGCACATACTGCAGCCACTATACACTGAAAACTAGACACAATAGTCAATCACATGGTGGAGTCACAAAGCTAGGAGACATACCTCCTACAGGAGTAGCACCACCCGTAGGAGTGACACTGGCTGGAGTGACACCGGCGGGAGTGACACTGGCGGGAGTAAGGCCAGCGGGAGTGAGGCTGGTAGGAGTAAGGCCGCCAAGAGTCAGGCCAAGAGGAGTGCTACCACGAGCGATCCAATACTATGATGCAGCGGCCATATACGCAGGAGGAACCTGAGAGATGAACTCCAAAAACTGCTCCTCTGTCATGGAATGTGGAGTGACTGGAGGACTGTCTCCCATCGTGCTCTGTAATAAAAAAACTCAAATAATTAGCATGCGATAAGAAAAGTAATATAGAGAATAAACCAAAAGAAAAACAAAAATTAGTACGTACAAGTGTTTTATTCAAAAGTCCTCTATTCTAGCATCCTCTTGAAGATCCGATGCGCCGAGACTATCTATCTCTATATTGATGGCTTCAAAATCGCTTGCTATGCTGGTTTCCTCCTGGTCATCGTCTATTGCTTCGTCTTCTCGAACAATGACCTCTTCTTCAATGAGCTCTTCTTCTCGAACAATGATCTCTTCCTCCTCGACTATCGAATGAATCTCTGAGTCCACTAGAGATGGACTTTCTTCTACATCTATGTTTTCAAAAATTTGTCTACTACGTGGAGCGACTTGTAAAACAAATAGCCACTCTGGGTCTTTTGAATCTGGTATAAAAACAACTTGCTCACAGTGTTCGGGAAGTACAAATGTATCCCTTTCATCTGTCCATAATCTTGTGGAGTCAACTTGAAGCAAACCGCTCTTATCGCGTCTCACTGTTGCGTTTCTTCCAGAGGTGACTACTTTGAACCATTTCACATAAAAAACAAAGTAATCAAACTTTCTGAAAGATAGTTTCAAGATGTCTTGAATCACACCACAATAATCTAACTCGCCTTCTAGAGCATTATCATCTCTTGCACTCACTCTACTTTTTTTCAAAAAATTCACCATCACTCCACTATCAAAAGTAGACTTATTTTGATCGATTCGTGCGATTCGAAAGTGTCGTCCATGAGACCATAGTGCACCATATTTAATATACTCCCAATCACATCCTTTTGCGAGTTCTTCTTCTTCTTCAGAGATATCTTCACCCGCTGCCTTTGCTTGTGAGACCGCTGTATCTAGCCCTCTACTCGTTGGAAAAGGCCATAAAGCTTATAATCCTTCTTATATTCAATATAACCTACGAATATATATTTGATGCTTTTTGGTTGAAGCTTGTTTCTCTCCCTATCTAGAACATGTACACAACATTCACTTCCAAGTACTTTGGAATGGGAAACTGATGGATTTTTACCAGTGTAGGCCTCTTGTGGGGTCTTTCCATCAAGTGCCTTGGTGTAACTTTGATTCATGATGTAGACAAAAATGTTGATAGTCTCTGCCCAAAATTGATTTGGCAAACCCTTTCCCTTCAGCATGCACCTTGTCATCTCCATGATAGTTCAATTCCGATGTTCTACAACACCATTTTGTTGAGGAATATGTGCCATTGTGAGTTGATGATTGATTCCTTTACTCTTGTAAAAATCTTCATTCTCCGTTGATGTAAACTCACCACCATCGTATATCCTGAATTTCTTCATCTTCTTCCCTATTTTAGTTTCAACTAGTTGAAGCCATTCTTTAAACTTACCAAAAAGTTGAGCAAGGCCTATGTAGGAAGCTTTGCCCAAGGCCTATGTAGGCCATTTTCTGCACAAGCCAGCATGCACCAACTCTAGTGAATAGATTTTTCTATTCTTGCTTTCTTGTGGAAACACCTTCCTTTGTTGCTTGCCCATCTTGCAAGCTTCACATGGTTCCTTCATCTATGCAATAGATGGTATAAAAGTACTAGAAACATATTAGAAGAACTTTTTGGTGAGATCCAACCACCTAGATCAACAATAGTTTCAGTACCACATTAATCTGGATCCAATCTGAGCACATGCTGCAGCCACTATACACTGAAAACTAGACACAATAGTCAATCACATGTTCCCCTTGATCACAATTTGGTATAAAAATCACAAAATTACACAAGTCCTCATAGATGATGGCTCTGGTGTAAATATTGCCGATGCAGCTCTCTGTAAGAAGTTGGGCTAGAATAAAATTGAACGAGTCAAGTTCTTTGTTTGGATGGCTGACCACTTTAGGATCCGTTCGGTGGGGTTAGTTAGGAGTATTCATGTTACACGAAAGGGTGCAGTCTTTTATATGTTTGTTGGTCTCAAATTGCTTAAGTCGAGCCTAGATTATAATTTACTTTTTGGCGATCCATGGTTAAAGTAAGCCAAAGGCTTGCAAGATTGTTCATCACATGAACTGATATTTAAATGTAATCACCGATGAAACATTGTTCCCCTTGATGATATTAAATCTTCTAAAACACATGCTAGGACCTATGTCATTGAATCAGTCCATATGTCGGATGGTCTTTTGGATGATGAGGAGACAACATTCCTCTCCGCTTACCAGCATATGCTCTCCTTGGGAATGGTGGACTTACAACATGTACTAGACCACTAATCCCTATAGTCTTATACTATTCAACCTATTGTGGTGGCGATCAAAATTTGCCCGGATGATCTGTTGGACCTAGCAGAATTACCAAAACATCTATGTCATGGGATGGAAAACGCCTTTGGGTAGTAAACTTATGTCTTGGAAGATCAATTAATTACTTGTAACATAGGTGATTATTTAAACCCATGAATTGTAAAGATTAGATCATGGTTGGAGGAATCTTTTAAACAAGATCTTCTAGCATTTTCATTTGAGTTTGTTGACATATTTGCATGGGATTATAAGGATATGCAAGTTCTAGATCCTAGAATCTACCAACATAGAGTGGTCTTGAAACTCGATGCTTATCTGGATAAGCAGTAAAGCTATAGAATGAACCCCCATTATGCTAAACAAGTAAAAGATGAATTGGATCGCTTACTACGGGTTGGGTTTATACTTCCAAACAAACATGCAAAATGGATCTCTCCAATTTTCATTGTACCTAAGAAGAATAAGCAAGTCCGAATTTGTGTCAGCTATCGGAAACTGAATGCCACCATCATTCTTGATGCCTTCCCTTTGCCCTTTCTAGACAATATGCTTGGCAAAGTCCCCGGTCATGAGATGTAATCCTTTTTAGATGGGTACAATGGTTATAACCAAGTATTTATTGTTGAGAAAGATATACCTAAAATATCCTTTATTAGAAACTGGGGATTCCACACATGCATAGTCATGTGGTTTTGAATCCACAATGCCCCTAGTACTTTTCAGCGCGATATGTAGGAGATTTATTCTTCCTATCTTATTAGTTTCATGCTAGTTTATCTTGATGATTTCTCTATTTCAAGTGCTCTAATTGCACATCAGCAACATGTTTGTCTATGCTTTCTTTAGTGTAGAGATTATTGACTGTGCCTCAACCCAATAAATCTATGTTTTTCTCTCATGTGCCAAGCTACTAGGGCCATATTATATATCACTACGGGATTCAAGTTGACCCTAATAAAGTACATGTCAGTTTGTAAGCCCCACCTGCAAAGTTGCGTATGAAAGCTTTGCGATTTCTTGATCAAATCCATTGGCATGGTTGCTATCTATGTTGGTTAACTCATTTAATGATTTCCCTCACTTGGTTAATGACTTAAGGACTCCTTACATAGGCTCCTATCCTACAGGCTCCAAATTGGGACTTACAACAATAGAATTTGGGTGGATGACTCGCTAGATGGGTTCTTCTCCTTCAAGAGTTTGATTATGACATGATTCATTATGATCGTGGTTCTTCCCATGCAATTATTGATTTCCTCTCTTGGTTAGATTCCGATAAAGCACCAGTTGGAGTGGGTGATTCCTCCCCTACCATTTACATGGTTGAACCTAACTCCTCATTGGTTTCATGGAATTTCACAGACTCATATTATGATACTCCTCTGGATTTTCTAACTTCTAGTTGTCCACCTGATTCCCTATCTACAACTGCTAGACAAAAGTTAGCCTTATATAGTCGGCATTTTGTATAGTGTGGTAAATTGTACCATGCTGATCCATCAGAAGGTTGGATTTGATGTGTCCCAATGCATGAGGTGCCATCCTCTTAGCATTGGTTCCTTCCGTGCCTATTAGTGGTCAGTTTTCGATTGAGTTGATGCATAAGAATATCCTGTAGAGTGGTCTATGCTGGTCGACCATGCATCACCATATGCACGATTATGTCTGGTAGTGTGATACCTATCAACACACTAGCCAACCCTTACCACAACATTATTTTCCTTTGCAGCACATCCTCCCTGTGGAACCATTCCAAAGGTGGGGATTGGACTCCATTGGTCCAATTACGCCCCTCGCTACCCTTACTAAAAATTGTTACATCCTGACTTGCGTGGATTATGCCACTCGGTAGGCTAAGGCCTGGGTGATTTGATCTTCCATTGCTATGGTAGTCACTAAGTATTTAACCTGTGATCTTTTTTGCGATTTGGTCTCTCTTTGGAAATTGTGTCAGATAGAGGCACCCACTTTGCAAATGAATTAATTGAGGATCTGAATCATTTCTTTAACATTACCTATAAGTTCAGCACTCCGTATTTTCCTTTCGCAAATGTTCTTGCTAAAAGCACAAAGAAAATATTGCTAACTTTGCTCAAGAAGTTGATTGTTGACTATTGTGATTGCTGAGATGAGATCTTACCTGCCCTACTCTAGGCATAGAGAACTACATACAAAGTTACTATGGGTTATACTCCGTTTAAATTAGCATATGGTATTGAAGGGATTGCCCCTATGGAGGTGGTCCTTCCTAGCCTGCATGTCATCATTGAACATAAATTGTTACCACTTGAGTCTTTGTATGCTTGAATTGATGACTTGCATGCACTTGATGAGTAGAGGTTTGAAAGACTTTTGCTTATGAAAGAAGTACAATTGGGACAATCCAAGACTCATGATCACTTTTGACAGATGCCAATCTTTAAAGTGGGCCAACTTGTACTGTTTTACAATTGCAAGTCTGATCATGCCACAAAAAAATTCAAAGTCTCATGGTTCAGTCCTTACCAAACTCTAGCACAGATTGGTCTAGAAACTTTTGGGTTGTAGAAACTTGCCAGAGTACCAATAAAAAATCTAGTCAAGGGGTCAAAACTTCACCCTTTTTGGTCACCTTCCATGTGTTCAATGATTTGTTCGTCACCCTTGTCTCCACGATCTACATGATTGTTATGACATAATCTCTCTGGACTTGCATTCATCATTGTGACCGTCCCACTTCTCCATCATGATGATGTGCTACCCACTTGTTTAGAAAACCTCTACGTCACACCACCACATGCTATTGTTTACTGTGTGCATTTGTGCTAATTCGTATCTTCTCTCCTTGCTTGCTGTGCACACCCTGCTTAGCTACAGAAATCCTAGCCCTTTTTGAGCCATTCTCCATACTTGTCTCTAATGCAATGCACACATTCCTTACACCCCACCACTTAGGTTGTTTCTACCTACTGTAGTGGGCAGCCATTGTAGCACACCATGCTACAGAGAGTATTATCTGTGCTATCGATGTCGAACCCACTTCTTCTAGCTCATGGCTCGTGCTGCTTAATGGATAGGAGCTTTGGGTGATTATATGTGGGATAAAGGTGACTAAAACATATGGTCAATCATCCTAGATAATATTCAAAGAAGATCCATCAAGGAATTATGGGAAGAAAGGGATATGAGAGTGATCTTTGAACTATCTGATCCTACTAGCAACTCTTAGATAGGGCACTTTCAAGATGTCAACACATGAAAGAAGGTATAAGAGTGTCTAGAGAAATTATAATGTACCTCTATAGGATCTTTAATAGATGATTATCAACTACTTTCTACACACTCAATGGCCTTAGAGATGATTGAAAATAGAAACGTTTCACTACCTCTATATATGTTAGGGATCTCTACCACATTTGAAGCAAATAAAATCATTTATCATTGATTACGAACTCAACCACGGAGGCAAAAATTCTAAAAGGTTCCACGAAACTCATCTATGGAAAAGAACATGGAAGAGGTAGAAGTAATAGAGTTGTTGCAAGAGGAAGAGGTAGAAATTCCTACCATCAAGGCAACCAAGAATCAAGGTAGCCAAAAATATCAAGAGGAAGATCTGCATATGAATAGAAAGGCTTAGGGTTAGAGGAGGTAGGAGTGGAGGAAGAGGATTCAACAACAAGTGCATTATGAAAATCATTTCTACAAAATGCAAAAATCTTACAACTACAAAGGGCAAGGTAACTATGCTAAAACCTGGCATAATGAGACTCACTTGCCACCAGACACCATAATGAGGTGAAAGCACATGATGGGGGATCGTATATACATTGCTGTTGTAGGATCTACATGTCATAGAGAGAGCGAGAGAGAGAGAGAGAGAGAGAGAGAGAGAGAGAGAGAGAGAGAGAGAGAGAGAGAGAGAGAGAGAGAGAGAGAGAGAGAGAGAGAGAGAGAGAGAGAGAGAGAGAGAGAGAGAGAGAGAGAGAGAGAGAGAGAGAGAGAGAGAGAGAGGATTTCTTTAGAAATATTTAAACACCAAAGCAAAGAGGCTATGTGGAGAACTGGATATCATTGATCATGAGATGTAACACATGGAAGATTTCAATCTTGAAGGAATCCATAGAGAAGATCTTATCAAAGGTAGTACATATTCTAAGTATCACTAAGAATCTAATTTCTATCGATGAGATGGTTGAGAGAAGCTAGTAGGAGAGCTTTAATCATAAATGGTGATGGATTCAAGACCCATATGATAGATATGAACTAATAGTAAGAGTTAAGAAGGAATGAAGGATATTTAGCCTTCATGTAGGTTGAGTAGGTTGGAACAAGGAAATGTTCATCCCCAATGGAGACATGAAGATAAAAGGATTTGGACCTATGACATTTGCCATATCCACATGCAAAGGCTCAAAATCATGCAGAGAGAGAGAGAGAGAGAGAGAGAGAGAGAGAGAGAGAGAGAGAGAGAGAGAGAGAGAGAGAGAGAGAGAGAGAGAGAGAGAGAGAGAGAGAGAGAGAGAGAGAGAGAGAGAGAGAGAGAGAGAGAGAGGATTTCTTTAGAAATATTTAAACACCAAAGCAAAGAGGCTATGTGGAGAACTGGATATCATTGATCATGAGATGTAACACATGGAAGATTTCAATCTTGAAGGAATCCATAGAGAAGATCTTATCAAAGGTAGTACATATTCTAAGTATCACTAAGAATCTAATTTCTATCGATGAGATGGTTGAGAGAAGCTAGTAGGAGAGCTTTAATCATAAATGGTGATGGATTCAAGACCCATATGATAGATATGAACTAATAGTAAGAGTTAAGAAGGAATGAAGGATATTTAGCCTTCATGTAGGTTGAGTAGGTTGGAACAAGGAAATGTTCATCCCCAATGGAGACATGAAGATAAAAGGATTCGGACCTATGACATTTGCCATATCCACATGCAAAGGCTCAAAATCATGCAGAGAGAGAGAGAGAGAGAGAGAGAGAGAGAGAGAGAGAGAGAGAGAGAGAGAGAGAGAGAGAGAGAGAGGATTTCTTTAGAAATATTTAAACACCAAAGCAAAGAGGCTATGTGGAGAACTGGATATCATTGATCATGAGATGTAACACATGGAAGATTTCAATCTTGAAGGAATCCATAGAGAAGATCTTATCAAAGGTAGTACATATTCTAAGTATCACTAAGAATCTAATTTCTATCGATGAGATGGTTGAGAGAAGCTAGTAGGAGAGCTTTAATCATAAATGGTGATGGATTCAAGACCCATATGATAGATATGAACTAATAGTAAGAGTTAAGAAGGAATGAAGGATATTTAGCCTTCATGTAGGTTGAGTAGGTTGGAACAAGGAAATGTTCATCCCCAATGGAGACATGAAGATAAAAGGATTTGGACCTATGACATTTGCCATATCCACATGCAAAGGCTCAAAATCATGCAGAGAGAGAGAGAGAGAGAGAGAGAGAGAGAGAGAGAGAGAGAGAGAGAGAGAGAGAGAGAGAGAGAGAGAGAGAGAGAGAGAGAGAGAGAGAGAGAGAGAGAGAGAGAGAGAGAGAGAGAGAGAGAGAGAGAGAGAGAGGATTTCTTTAGAAATATTTAAACACCAAAGCAAAGAGGCTATGTGGAGAACTGGATATCATTGATCATGAGATGTAACACATGGAAGATTTCAATCTTGAAGGAATCCATAGAGAAGATCTTATCAAAGGTAGTACATATTCTAAGTATCACTAAGAATCTAATTTCTATCGATGAGATGGTTGAGAGAAGCTAGTAGGAGAGCTTTAATCATAAATGGTGATGGATTCAAGACCCATATGATAGATATGAACTAATAGTAAGAGTTAAGAAGGAATGAAGGATATTTAGCCTTCATGTAGGTTGAGTAGGTTGGAACAAGGAAATGTTCATCCCCAATGGAGACATGAAGATAAAAGGATTTGGACCTATGACATTTGCCATATCCACATGCAAAGGCTCAAAATCATGCAGAGAGAGAGAGAGAGAGAGAGAGAGAGAGGATTTCTTTAGAAATATTTAAACACCAAAGCAAAGAGGCTATGTGGAGAACTGGATATCATTGATCATGAGATGTAACACATGGAAGATTTCAATCTTGAAGGAATCCATAGAGAAGATCTTATCAAAGGTAGTACATATTCTAAGTATCACTAAGAATCTAATTTCTATCGATGAGATGGTTGAGAGAAGCTAGTAGGAGAGCTTTAATCATAAATGGTGATGGATTCAAGACCCATATGATAGATATGAACTAATAGTAAGAGTTAAGAAGGAATGAAGGATATTTAGCCTTCATGTAGGTTGAGTAGGTTGGAACAAGGAAATGTTCATCCCCAATGGAGACATGAAGATAAAAGGATTTGGACCTATGACATTTGCCATATCCACATGCAAAGGCTCAAAATCATGGAGAGAGAGAGAGAGAGAGAGAGAGAGAGAGAGAGAGAGAGAGAGAGAGAGAGAGAGAGAGAGGATTTCTTTAGAAATATTTAAACACCAAAGCAAAGAGGCTATGTGGAGAACTGGATATCATTGATCATGAGATGTAACACATGGAAGATTTCAATCTTGAAGGAATCCATAGAGAAGATCTTATCAAAGGTAGTACATATTCTAAGTATCACTAAGAATCTAATTTCTATCGATGAGATGGTTGAGAGAAGCTAGTAGGAGAGCTTTAATCATAAATGGTGATGGATTCAAGACCCATATGATAGACATGATGGGGGATCGTATATACATTGCTGTTGTAGGATCTACATGTCATAGAGAGAGAGAGAGAGAGAGAGAGAGAGAGAGAGAGAGAGAGAGAGAGAGAGAGAGAGGATTTCTTTAGAAATATTTAAACACCAAAGCAAAGAGGCTATGTGGAGAACTGGATATCATTGATCATGAGATGTAAGCTAGGACTACATATTTTCTACATATCATCATGTAATTCAGGCAAGTTATCATCTTTGAAACAGTAAATAAAAACAAATGTAAATACATAAAATGAGAAAAGTAGAGATTCTTCTAAGAAAGCCAAGCGATCTTTTTCACATGATTATAAGGGAAAAAAGGTAGGATTTGATATTTATCGCATACGAAAATTCGTCTCTCTAATTATATTGATTTTCTCGCTAGTGATTCTTAAATTGAAGCAATGAGTTTGTCTTTTCGGAGCGTTGGTTTCTTTTTACTAGGCTAGTTTTTAAGCATTATCTATCATTTTTTTATTGTTTGGGTGAAATTTCCGGCTTCTTTTCCAAGGATGCTAATAGAAATGTCGATGGTGATGGGATTTTCATTTTCTCCACTCAGATTCCACTTCTAATAAAGCTTCCGTTTTCCTTTACAAAAAAATATCACATCTTAATTTATCGTCTTGGAATGACTTTTACGTCTTCATGAATAAAGAAACAATTAAGATTTTTGTTCGCCAATCTCAGTTATTCTTTAGCAAAGGATATTTTCTTGAAGCCCTTTCTTGTTATGCAGTTTTATTCACTACAGCATACGAGTGGATGTTTTGATTGTCATGGATTTTGCAAGATCCATATGTGGAAATTACTCAGTATATGTGCCATGGTTTTTCATGGGTACCACAGTAAACAAAAGTAAGTACAGAGAGAGAGACACACACAGACTACGGATTTTCTGTCCTAAGACATATGTTTTCACATAACAGCATTTTGCGCACACGGACAGAGTACCTGTTAACAGAGAGAGAGACAAGCACGCAACGATGACGCTCGAGACTGAGGAACAAAGGCGTAACAGACTACTTCGAAGATTTAGTGGGACCATCCAAAGAGCGCAGGCGAAGCTGCACGAAACTGAAGAAGAAAGGGCGAAGGCGAAGGTGTGTGCATCCGCAAATGACGAGGATGATCAGGTTCGAGTAGTATTTGAGGGCATTGACGACAAAGTTGAAGCTGTACGTAACACACTACTTCGACGATTCAATGGGACCATTCAAAGGGCGATTGCGAAGCTGACAGGATTCAACGTGCACTGTCCCTCCGCAAATGGTGGCGAAGCTGATCAGATTCGAGGCATTGACAGCAAAATTGAAGGTCCTATCCATAGCCGGATTGTTCAGTACTCGTCTTCTGCAAATTCTGACCTGCACGGCACCTCATCAGACAGAAAGCGAAAACAACGCAACTGGTCATCAGCAGAGGTGTTACCAGCGCAACGGACTAAAGAATACTGTAAGTGTTAAGCCTACTGGAAGAAGAAGAAGTTAGAGAAGCTCAAGAAGTTACAGAAGATGCGTGGGAGAAAGTCTCAGAAAAGGTGTGTCCAGCAGCGCAACGGACTAAAGAATACTGTAAGTCTTCAGCCTACTGGAAGAAGAAGAAGTTAGAGAAGCTCAAGAAGTTACAGAAGATGCGTGGGAGAAAGAAAAGGTGTGTCCAGCAGCAACAAGCGGAGCAAGAGAAGGGCAGCTTGTTGTCTTCATTTGTCCAAAAATGGAGAAGGCAAGAAGAAAGACAGGCTCTTGCGAGCATGAAGCAAACTGTCTTCTTTAATGACCCATGGGAAGTGGAGAGATTTTGGCAAGCAATTTTTTTTAGCTGAAAAGGGATACGTCTCCCATGCCATGCCATATTGTAGTATATTGAAATGCAGCTGGCAATTCGCATATGATGTATATTCATGCAGGTGTACTCAACTAAGCACTGCAAACATTAATTCTCATGATGATGATCTGTTTTATTGTAAATTGTACTTAGAACAAAGCAATTTGTAAGTGTAATATTTCTCATTCGCCTCTGCAGTCTGCTTGTGTGTATATTGTTATACAGATTTAGATGATGATATATTGTGCATTAAATTTACAAGAAATTTCTGTTGATTATATGAGGTTGGTTATACGTGCATTACCTTGACAAGAAAGGTGTATCCACTACGATTTGAAAGGAACAAGCGGATGTATAATTGGGAAATATGAGAAATGAGAACTACTTGAATGTGGAGGACACCAATGAGGAGGAAGTGATCACTCTGAAACCAAATTAATCAATCCTAATTTGCCTTTTGAGCGAGAGGATCCTCATTTTTTTACTTCATTGTTTGAAGGAACCAGATCAAGAGATGAAAGAACCAGACGTGAAGTGAGAAGAAAGGAAACCTACATGGGTAACTAGTCGTTACACTACTCAAACAGAATAATGGAGGAAGTATGAGACCCAAAGAAATATAAGTTAGCTTAGAGAGCATGGAAAACCTTCTCGACATGATTGGGTGGATGGGGATGGTTCAATTTGCCCAAAACCATCTTGCTCTATGAAATGGAGGATATTCATGATGACTCAATGATCCCTTCAATCAACCCAAACCACAAGGAAGAACACATCTTCATCATATACAACAACAAATATAAGTTGATGTATAGAGCATGGAAAACCTTCTCGAGATGACTAAGTGGATGGGGATGGAGGATATTCATCATGAGGATTCAATGATCGCTTCAATCAACCCAAACCACAAGAAAGAACACATCTTCATCATATACAACTAGAAGCCAATACAGAATTCAACTGGTTGAGACCACAAAACTATGGATGCAAGTCTAAGAACTTGTCAAGCATCCAAATATACGAAAAAATTGTTATGGTGCTTCTTGGAAACTCAAAGTTAAAATAAATATCATTTCAATACAATTTGTGAAATGTCCAGCTAATGAGCTAATACAACATAGCTGATCATGAACGACTCAATGATACCAACGTATATAAAAAGTAAATCTCTCTATTGAAGTGTCCACACACGCTAGGTCAGATGGTTGACTGCCTCGCCTCTTGAGGTAGGGTTGAGGGTTCAACCCTCCCCATCGACATGACATCTAAACGAAGCCTTCGATCCTATGATATCATTCTAAATGAGTTGTGCCGTCACCGTTGGGTGGTTTTAAGTCCTCGTCAAACCAATCTAACCCCTACTCTTTGTGGGATAAGGGGGGTGCCACAAGTACTATGCCCATTCACCCTCCAGAGTTGTAATTTCAAAGTTAGATCTCGAGGGAGTAGGCTTCGGCTAAACCTCCATTAAAAATTTTCTCTATTGAAATGACGTGAGATAGCAAAATCTTAATAATGAAAAGGATCTTCTCCACCAAAGCACTTCTCAGTAGCTCCACTTCGATGATCAGAGAAGTCCTTCCGACACTTCAGACAGTTTAATCGATCTCCAACAACAACATCACATCTTAAGGTCTCTTCAATAGGTCTACAAAAGGTCATGGGAAACAAAAACAAACTCAGATTAGTATATTTAGACATTTAAAAATATTCATACTCACATGATCCTATTTTCATTCATTTGCTTTTTACATGTCTTTCCTTTACCATTTCTTTTTATTTTCACTTACTTAATTGCGTGTTTCGTTGATTTTTCTAAAAATTTAAATAACTTTTAATCCATTCTTTTCTTTTATCTCCTACATTTTAATGCTTTACGCTAGGAGATCAATTAAACTGTCTGAAGTGGCTTCAATATTGGAGCAATGTCTATGTGTCTAACGAAACATGACACGTGATGTTTTATATTACGAGACAAGTTTGCCTTATCAAATCACCTCTCTGTCCATCCTTTTGTTGCAATGGTAGTGATTGCTTCATCTACATGGTGGTAGAGATCTAGCCATGTAAATAATATGTGTGAAAGTGTTTTCACAATGAAGCAGACAATTTACGAATGGTCAGGTGGATCGGTTCCTGCCATTGTTCTATTATTTTGTATTTCAATAGAAGCCTCAAACTTCGTGGAAAAATAAGCTCAAAGTAGAAAAGTCGTATCCATCAATGCTTTCACTACAAGAAATATCGTATGAATACAACCTGCAAAATGTCTAGCTAATGGAGTAATACAACATAGCTGATCATGAAGGAATCAATGATACAATGTGGATACAAATTATATCTCTCTATCAAAGTGACATGAGATAACAAACTCTTAGCAATGGAAAGGATCGTCTTCACCAACGCACCAGAAGAAGAAGAAGCTCACTACTTCCTGAAGCAATGAACTAGCCTACCTCTGATGATTAGAGAACTCATTTCTGCACTTCAAACACTTTAATTGATTTCCAACAGCAGCTTCAGAGCTTCAAATCTCTTCAATAGGTCTACAAAAGATCATTAGAGAACTTTTATTATATTAATCCATTCTTTTCCCTTGGCTACGACTTTACCAAACCTTGATAGGGTGGCTTTGATCAACGTTTGGAGATACCTTCGTTTTTTTTGCATTGGGGATGTATTTAGTTAGTGGCCAAAGCTGAAAGCAATGATACATTCCGTACCTTGGTTGTTTAGAATCGATTGTATGTACTAATTATCCATTGTGGGCATATATGATGTGTCATGTATTTGGTATATATAATGCATTATGTCTTGTTTTCTTTCTCTGCATCACTTTTTCTCTTTCTATTTCTCTCTCTGTATCTATGTTTCTCTCTTTTTCTCTCTCTTTCTCTCTCTCTCTCTATCTCTCTCTCTTTCTCTCTCATTCTTGTTGATATATTCCCATAGTGATGTGTGTGAACATACTTAGGACTATTGCGGCACTTTTTTCTCTCTTTGGGAAGGTGTTTTCCCTTAGCTACAAGTTTAGCAAATCTTGGTAGGGTGGCTTTGTTCGATGTTTGGAGATACCTTCATATGTCTGCATCAGGGATGTACTTAGTCAATCACTAAATCTGAACGCAATGATGTATTCCATATTGTGGCTCTTTAGAATCGGTTGTATGTACTAATTATCCATTGTGGGCATATATGAGGTTGTAAGTACTAATTATCCATTGTTGGCATATATGATGTGTCATGTATTGGGCATATGTATTGTGGGCATACATGATGTGTCATGTAGTTCAATATCATCGACAACAAGCATGTGTAAATCAAAAAGATCATATCTTAATCAGCCTTTTCCAAAATTGATAACGGTGCATCCTTCTCCTTGATGGCTTCTTTTAACTCTTAGATAGACGTAAATTCGTAATGCCCACAATGATCTAGTCAAACAGTACATGCATCTCAGGTTCTTGATCAAATTGAGAACTTTGATGACCTATAGGCATTGGGTATTGTCGTATATGCGATGGGATAGGAGATGATTTTGAAAAGGATGATGATAGAAAGTGCATAGTTGGCATAGAAGAACAAAAAAGTAAAAAAATATCTCTATCATAATGACGTGGAATAGAAAAATGTAATAATGGAAAGATAATCTCTTCTTGTGTATAAAGATCATCTCTTCTTGAATCTCTAGTTCAATTCATACTTCAAATTTCAACCTTTTCTTCATTTCTTCACTCCTAAGCTTCATGTAATCATTAAATGATGATTGTCTTGCTCCAACAATCCACATGTCAGAGAGAGAGAGAGAGAGAGAGGATTTCTTTAGTAATATTCAAACACCAAAGAAAAAGGCTGCAGCATCTAATATCCAATCATATCTAAATGTGTGGCTGCAGCATCTCGCTGTTGGCGATATCGATCAAGAGTCTGCTGCTGCTCCTCACGAATCATGTCCCACTCCTCAGCATCTAACCATACAGGCTTTGGTAAGCGTTCTCTAAAAGCATCACAAGCCTCGGATCATCGATGGGACATAACCTCACGTGCGGTGTGTAGAATCCACTCTGAACTGATAAGAGACTATCCATCGGCTGGTCCGAACTCCTGGTAAATCGTCTGTGTGATATAATTCTTCCGATCTTTATCCTGTTCACTCCATTTGAGCATGATGGAGTGTCCAAACTGGATGGAGCAAAGCTGTCGTATGCGTGCACGCATTGCTTTGCCAGCCGCATCCATCACCCGAGCTCCATCTCGGATACTGTACACCTTGGAGTCATCATGGTCATGAGCACCCCAAGGTGTACGTGGTGTTCCACGTGGTGTACTGCGTGGCGTACCTACATCTGAGGTACTCGTCCTAGGAGTAGAAGCAGGCGACACAACATCCGTCGCACTGCCTCCACAACAGCCGCCTTCTTCACCTCTAGACGTACCTGTAGATCCACTCCTAGAACCTCTTGCTCCAGAGCGTGACCTCGATCTATGAGACGGGCCAGAACCTGTATCACGCTGAGGTGTCAAACGCACATGTTTACTAGTAGACCCAGTAGGAGATGGCTGCAAAGATGGTCGTGGTGGAGTCACAAAGCTAGGAGACATACCTCCTACAGGAGTAGCACCACCCGCAGGAGTGACACTGGCAGGAGTGACACCGGCGGGAGTGACACCGGCGGGAGTAAGGCCAGCGGGAGTGAGGCTCGTAGGAGTAAGGCTGCCAGGAGTGAGGCCGGGAGGAGTGCTACCACGAGCGATCCAATACTGTGATGCAGCTGCCATATACGCAGGAGGAACCTGAGAGATGAACTCCAAAAACTGCTCCTCTGTCATGGAATGTGGAGTGACTGGAGGACTGTCTCCCATCGTGCTCTGTAATAAAAAAACTCAAATAATTAGCATGCGATAAGAAAAGTAATATAGAGAATAAACCAAAAAAAAAACAAAAATTAGTACGTACTAGTGTTTTATTCAAAAGTCCTCTATTCTAGCATCCTCTTGAAGATGCGATGCACCGAGACTATCTATCTCTATATTGATGGCTTCTAAATCGCTTGCTATGCTGGTTTCCTCCTGATCATCGTCTATTGCTTCGTCTTCTCGAACAATGACCTCTTCTTCAATGAGCTCTTCTTCTCGAACAATGATCTCTTCCTCCTCGACTATCGAATGAATCTCTGAGTCCACTAGAGATGGACTTTCTTCTACATCTATGTTTTCAAAAATTTGTCTACTACGTGGAGCGACTTGTAAAACAAATAGCCACTCTGGGTCTTTTGAATCTGGTATAAAAACAACTTGCTCACAGTGTTCGGGAAGTAGAAATGTATCCCTTTCATCTATCCATAATCTTGTGGAGTCGACTTGAAGCAAACCGCTCTTATCCCGTCTCATTGTTGCGTTTCTTCTAGAGATGACTACTTTGAACCATTTCACATAAAAAACAAAGTAATCAAACTTTCTCAAAGATAGTTTCAAGATGTCTTGAATCACACCACAATAATCTAACTCACCTTCTAGAGCATTATCATCTCTTGCACTCACTCTACTTTTTTTCAAAAAATTCACCATCACTCCACTATCAAAAGTAGACTTATTTTGATCGATTCGTGCGATTCGAAAGTGTCGTCCATGAGACCATAGTGCATAGGCTCAGAGTTAACTATGCAAAACTTCATTGTCTTCTCTCTGAAAGCTGCATCCATTTTTCTTTGCAATCCTTTACCTTGTGGTTCATCGCCTATGAGACGAACATCTTTATCATCGCTCCATAAGCAAGGCATTTTGGGATCCGACATACGTAGAAACTCAGTTATGAATACAAGAGATTCTTGTACAAGCCATCCCTCTGCCATGCTACCCTCTGGACGTGCTCTCTGTCAAACAAACCCTTTTAATGTCTTCATAAAGCGCTCTAAGAAGAACATCCATCAACTATGGACAGTTCCTGCTATTGCAACTTCATGTACCACATGAACCAGCAAATGAAGTTGAATAGTGAGAATACTTGTGGGAAAGTATTTCTCTACCGTACAAACAGCCTCGATAGCATTGAGTTTCGCACTCTCTATGCTATCTCTATTTATCTCTTTAGAAGATATCCACAGTACTAAAGAACTAATTTTATAAATGGTTCTTCGTACATCCTCTGAAAGATAATTTTTTAGTGCTACAGGGAGCACAAACTGTAAAAACTTGGGCCAATCATGAGACTTGAGTCCTGCAAGATCATCGTTTCGTGTTAAAGCAGTCTTTAGACACCTCATGCATCGAGTAGGTGTTCGAAACTCTGAAATTGTTTTCTTCACTTATTGCTCTTCCATCCTGCAAAGCACCCAAGGAGCTCTTCATAACGATACTGTTCCGTTGGGCTTAGTAATTGCCCACAACTCTCGCATACGACCTTGCTCTTCTAAGTCCTCCCTTTGTGCTTTGCTTTCTTTCTTTCCGATCAAAGTTTTCCAAAGAATCTCTCCCACATTCTTAAAAATATGCATCGGGTCTACCAAACGATTGATCACCAATTCACTCCAATAAGGGAGTTCATGAAAAATGGACAACCGTTTCATGCCAGCAACGAGATTTTCTGAATGCCACAATTGTTTCCAATCGCTAGCTTTCATTTGGTGTTGTGCTTGTCGACCAATTTGTCCTTCACGTAAAACATGTGCATCAGGCAAATATCTATGATGTCCTTCATAGAGAGTTTTAGGTAGTGCTTTGGAATAGCGTGCTTCGAGTCGTGGTCCGCATAAAGGACAAGCATGGTAACCCAAAATTGATAAACCTGAACATTCACCATAACCAGGCCAATCATGCATTGTCCACATAAGTATGCCTTGCACTCCCACGTCTCGTCTTCTTAGAGGTTGAGACATGTCACGCACAGTAATCCCATCCCATAAAATGTGCAGTTCTTCCACAAGTGGTGCAAGATATACATCCATGTTTTTTACCTTATACTTACCTCGTACAATAAGAGCTAATAATAAATGACCTTTCTTTGTGGCCAACCATGGTGGGATATTATAATTGACCAAACATACAGGCCATGTGCTCCATGAAGAATTGTGTAATCCAAATGGATTCACTCCTTCCATAGCTAGGCCTAGACATATGGACCGAGGCTCACTAGCAAACTCTCGCCACTTACTATCTATGTGCTTCCAAGCATCAGAGTCAGCTGACACTCGCATTACATTATCTGTAGACCTGCTCTTTGTATGCCATGACATTAACTCAGCTATAGATTTGCATCTAAACATGTTCTTAATTCGTGGAATGATAGGAAAGTGGTGAAGAACCTTTGCGGGGATTACTTCGCCTACAACGTCTTCTTTAAATCTATTTGCTCCACACTCTGGACATATGTGGAGATGCTCATACTCATTCCGAAAGAGAATGCAATCATTCGGACAAGCATGAATTTTAGTATAATCCATTCGAATGGACTGTAAAATGTTTTTCGCATCTCCACGTGTTGGAGGCATGTCATTGCCCTCTGGCAAAAATTGATCTTTAAGAAGCCTGCAATAAGAATTTAAAATGATATTAGTAAATGAAGTTATTGTGATACAACAATGAAAGCCAATTTGTTCTCCACTTACCTGAACAATTCAGTGACACTACTATCTGACCATCCATAAATGGATTGCAGATTGAGCATCGCGAGTGAAGCACGTAGTACAGATATCTTTGCTCCATTGTAAAGTGGCAAACGAGCTAATCTTCGCATGTTTTCATATTCTTCATCAACTTCTGATCGTGGAATTTCTGTTGTCTCCATGAAACTCTCGACACCTTCTTCACCATCATGATCTTCGTCCATCTCATAAAATGCTTCAAGCATCTCTTCCATATATTCATTCTGTGTAATATTATTAGTGCTTGCTTGTACGTCTAAGTCTGTTTTGTCCACGAGAGGTTACCGGTGCAATGTCATTTAGGTCCATCTGCTCACCTGGGGGACCATGCGAATGATAGCGAAGGTTTTCCAGTCAACTCCTATCAAAGGATCTTACTCTCTAACATGTGCAGTACAAATCCGTCGGTTTCGATAAATTTGATACTTGGACTGTGTGCAAGGACATGCCATTCTCTCTTCAGGATCCAAAGAAGCCATCTGCTACAATATGGACATTTTAGAACTGTAAGCCGCCGGATTGGCAATTGTAAACCTTTTCCTTTTCATATTCGGCACGAACCAAAAGGTCGTTGCGATGAGTTGTAACTTTTATAAAGCAATGAAAAGACACTTTCGGTGACAACCAGAGGATCACCAGACTGTCTGTCTGGGCGAGACCTTCTGTGGAGTTTTCGTAGTGTGTGTTTGAGAATTCTGCGTACTACTGTGTCTTTTTGTTTTGTTTGATTATCTGCACCTGTACGGTAAAGATTGGGTTACGGTAATGTTTGCATTAAGTGAAGTATCGAATCGCTGATTTCTAAGTTGTTTAATGTAAGTCTGTGTTACGGTAATGTTTATCCTGCGTTGTGTACTGAGATGAATTGATTGTAATACGAATAAGTAATTTTGTAAAGGAATGAGCCTAAGTTTTCTGTTAGAAAGTTGGATTAGCAGAGTTGTTTTTAAACGAAAGGTCATGTGAGTGAGTTGATTTGGGAAAATCAAGTATAGTGCCTCTGATTATTTAGACCCCTTCCACTCCCAAGAACCCGAAAAGAGATTAAATGCACTTCTAACAACAAAAGCGCGTTTAAACACTGGCGCCGTCTGTGGGAAGGTGGCAACCGAGTATTACAAATTGATTGTGGGAAGTGGCAACAGATTGTTGCAAAGTGATTGTCGGAAGGTGGCAATAGATTGTTACAAAGTGATTGTGGGAAGGTAACCATAGATTGTGAATCGACACATTGTGAATCGACAGTAAGGTAGAGTAGTACGTAAGTGTAGAAAAGGTGATATATGCCGGTTACTCGGTCCGGTGAGTCGTATCCGAAGTACAAGAGAGACCGACAACCCTGGGAGATATCAATTTAGTAGGAACATCCTCAGGAGGCAGAAGCATAGAGCGGTTAAGCCTAGTAGTAGAAGAAATGAAGCACGTTAGCAGTGATTCCGGTAGCATTCCAGTAGAACATACTACAATTCCGATAGATTTCGGTGTTATTTCGACAACATCTGGTCAAGATTCAAACCTCTCTGAGGATAGGGGTGTGTTATCCAGAGAGATCATTGAAGGTGAAAGAATACCCTGGATTGGGGAAAGTTCCACTATTCTGGTGGTAGTTCGGTCCCGGTTGCAGAAAATTTACAATTTTTCGGTGACAACATTATCCTTCCCGGTGAATCTTCATTCCGGACACCACTTTTCGGGGTAAGCTTGCCTACATTCGAATTAGAAGAGGGTAGGCTATTCCAATTAGAAATTCGAAAGAAGTTAAGTGCTATTTTCGAACCGGAAGGTCAGAAGTCTGACCATACAGATTCTGAAGAACAAGAAACACCACCTCAGAATTCAGGAAATCGTAACCGTACCGCCACTAACACCATGAGTGGGCAACAACAACAACAACAACAATAACAACAACAACAACAACAACAACAACAACAACAACAGCAACAACTACTTCCACCTCGACCAGTTCCAACAGGAGTAACTTACACCAAATTCGGTGGATTTCCAAGTGATGATCCTGATGCTCATGTACGCAGCTTTGAAATAAGTTATGCAGTACTAAACCATCCACCTGATCCGGAATACAAGACCATAGTATTCCAGTCCACATTAGTTAATGAAGCAGCTAGGTGGCTTACAGAGTATGATATCAACCATTTCGGCACCTATGAAGCGGTAAGGGATGCGTTTTTGCAGAGATTCTGGCTGAAGAAGAACCCTGTCGAAATTTTCGATTACCTACAAAATAATAGACAGAAGCTGAATCAAACAGTGCAGGAATATGCCACCCTATTTAGAACTCATTTGAGACAACTACCTCCGGCACATGATAATTTACCGGATGATTTCATCACTCAGTGGTTTATTAATGGTTTGACTCCGCAGCTCAAACAGATTATGATCATCCGTTGTGTGGGAGCTATGACATTAGATGCGGTTATTGCAATGGCCTTGCAGCTCGAACATAAGGTTGGAGGCTTTACCGAAGACCTGGAGTGGTTGAAAGCCAGTAAAAATATTGCAGAAGATCCGGCTAGACAGATGTACTGCACCAAGTGCAATAATCGAGGGCATACCAGTACCACATGTGCACTTAATCAGATGTATTGCGCTATCTGCAATACAACTAGACATTCCACCGAAAACTGTGCATATAACGCCAAAGTGCAGGGACCAACAACTGTAAATGCTATCATACAAGAACCGGGGAAGCCAGCCACTCATTATGTACCACCTCAGATGAGAAATAATCAGTAGCAAGGATACAAAATTATCGAGGACAGCGGAATACAAATTACAATACAAATCCCTGGCAGACAAGAACATCACAGGAAGGTAATTCTTTGCCACCCCCTCGTTGTCATTTTTGCGGTGAGTTAGGCCACATACGAAGATTCTGTAAAGATGCAGTCGAATATGATCAGAGGAAGAAGGAGCGTCAGAACCCAATGACCAATATGGTTTATATATCACTAGTGGAAACTCAGGCCTTAGTGATTCAAACAAGATTTGGTAAGCAGTTATACCCAGCAGCAGAAGTGTTTGAACCTGGCATCCATGAATAGCAAAAAATGTATGACAAAGCTAGTCAATGGACCACCAAAGAACCTCCAGTGTTCTTAGATCCAATTCCGGTGACACAAGTTCCACTGCCAAAGGAAGGATCACAGGAACAAGATTCTAACCTAGTAATAGGCGTATCATCTTCAGAATCGGTGAAAAGTACAATTCAAACAGATCAAGCATGGGAAATTTTATCTAAGGCATCCATTACTCTCCCTCTTGGATAGTTACTTGCATTAGTGCCGGGAGTTCGGTAGGAATTTGAGCAACAACTCAGTCCTGGGTCTTCTTGCATTCCAACAACAGCAACGGTACAACCAGAAGCTGATTCGACGGTGGATTATTCGGTCCCTTTAATTATGGTATGGTACAAAAACCACAAGATTATTCAAGTACTAATTGATGGTGGGTCTGGTGTAAACATCGCCACTGCCGCACTTTGCAAGAAGTTGGGATGGACAAAAATTGAGCCTGTCCAGTTTTTTGTTAGAATGGCTGACCAATCTCGAGTTCATCTGGTAGGACTCGTACGGAATGTCCTGATAACTTTGCAGGGTACAACGTTTAAAATGACTTTTGTAGTCTTAGAAGTACCATAGTCTAGTCTTGACTATAATCTCCTTTTCGGCCGACCCTGGTTGAAACAGGCTAAGGTTATACAGGATTGGTTAGCGCAGGAACTTACTTTTAAGGACAACCACCGTAAATATGTTGTCAAACTAGATGCTATTCAGCCCTGTGAACTCAATGCCAGACCATATGTAGCAGAGCCCGTCCACATGTTGGTTATCTTATCTGACGATGAAGAAGAAGCATTTTTGAAGAACAATGAAGATTTGATTTCCTTAGGTACTGTAGATCTGCAATCTATTGTAGATAATTGGAGTCCGGCAGCCTGTACGGTGGTGCTTGTGACCGAAGAAGTGAAGACCGAAGATACTGTTGCTATGGAAGAAGCCGCTCTACAACATCTTTTACAGTCAGCTAAAAATCCATGCAAACCTCGTCAATTCTATGTTCTCGAAGATCAGTTAATTACATATAATTTAGGAGATGAAGTAAACCCACGACCTATCAAGATAAAGGAAGGATTGTCTGAGGTGTTTCAAGCTGATTTGATTCAACTTATTCGTGAGTTCTCTGATGTTTTTGCATGGATTACCGTGATATGAAAGGTCGAGACCCTCGCATCTATCAACATCGGGTCGTGCTCAAACAAGAAGCAAAGCCGATTAAACAACCCAGCTACCGTATGAATCCCAACTATGCAGCACAGGTAAAAGCAAAACTTGATCGCCTATTAAAGGTAGGATTCATTGTACCTATTGAGCACGCTGAATGGATCTCTCGGATCGTGATTGTACCAAAGAAAAAAAAGCAGCTCCGAATATGTGTCAATTACCAGAAATTAAATGCAGCTACCGTACCTAATCCATTTCCTCTTCCATTTCTTGATACAATGCTGGACAGAGTGGCTGGACATGAGATGTATTCATTTCTCGATGGTTATAGTGGTTATAACGAGGTCTGAATGGCTGAGCAAGATATACCGAAAACAACGTTTATTACGAATTGGGGTGTTTTTGCTTGTACAGTCATGTGGTTTGGATTAGGAAATGCTCCTAGCACCTTTCAGCGTTGTATGCAGGAAATCTTCTCACCCTATCTTACTTCTTTTATGCAAGTATATCTAGATGATTTCTCTTTATTCGGTAAGATGGTAGCACACCTGTATCATTTACAGTGTTGCTTTGAGAAATGTCGTGAATACCGACTGCATAAATCCCACCAAATCTGTTTTTTGCGGTTTCTTGTGGTAAACTCCTTGGCCACATTGTATCTAAACACGGCATACAAGTTGATCCAAACAAAATTGCAGCCGTGTTAGAAGCACCTGTACCTACTACACCGAAAGAAGAAATGCGATTCATGGGTCAAGGTCACGTGGCTATGGTCGACATTTACGGTGGCTTGCCCATTTGGCAATACCCCTAAATCGGCTAATCACTAGTACTCCTCGACAGTTTTGATTGGACACCGGAATGTCAAACTGCATTCTGGTTAGCCGTGATGTTGTTTTTGTGGAAGATGCTATTCAACCCTTACTTTCATGTACTAAGGAGACATATGTTATCTCCAAAGACATGTATGATACTTTGATGCCTCTTTTTACAGGTGGATAGTCTAGTGCTGGTCCTAATGAGGCAACTTCTCAACCTTTGTAGGTTTCATGTGATGATGCAGATAATTCCATTTCTGATGCAGATTTCCATGATGCGCTTGTTGATGAGAGAGCTGATATTGAACAGACAAAAAATATGCCAAAATGGCTAGTGCAAACTTTGTGTGACATCAAATTAGATGCACCTCAATCATATCATACTCGATCAAGCTCTCATAGTGCCTCATTTGCATCAGATTGCTATGCTATGGCTGCCTCTAGTCTCTGTGATGAGACTGAACTTGTTTCTTTTAATGAAGCACAAAATTCTGAACATTGGATGACTACAATGCAATCTGAACATGCTACTATCATGAAGAATGGTACATGGTCTTTATGTGACTTGCCTACCGGCAAGAAGGCCATTGGCACTAGGTGGATATACAAACTAAAGCGTAAACTTGATGGAACAGTTGACAGGTATAAGGCTAGGCTTGTTGCAAATGGTTATGCATAGGAAAGAGGCATTGCTTTTGATGAAACCTTTGCTCCTACTTGTCGAATGACTACTGTTCGTAGCATCTGTGCACTTGTAGCTCATCATGGCTAGAATGTACATTAGTTGGACATTAAAACAACATTTTGAATGGTGACTTGCATGAAGAAGTGTATGTTTTTCAGCCCTGTGGCTTTGTGCAAAAAAGGCATGAAAATCAGGTGTGCAAGTTAAATAAGGCATTATATGGATTAAAGCAAGCACCACGTGCTTGGTATGAAAACACACATGCCTATCTCATTGCACACGTTTTTGAGAACAGTCCAACTGAAAGCACCTTATATGGTAAGCATGTTAATTATGTGCTTCTGATCATTATGGTGTATGTTGATGACATGTTGCTCACTGGTTGTCATGACATACATATTGCTAATTTTAAGGCTGATTTGCATGCCTCATTTGAAATGTTTGATTTGGGGCATTTGCATCACTATTTGGGCATTCAATTTATGCAAGTTGATGGTGGAATGGCTTTGTGTCAAACGAAACATATTGACACATTATTGTAGCACTTTGGCCTTGAAGATTGTAAGCCTATTGCCATTCTTATGGAGACAAGTTTATGATTGAGTCTTCATGATGCTAGAGATGCATTTGATGTTGTTCTCTATCAATAGGTTGTTGGATGCTTGCTTTACTTATGCATTACTCGACCAGATATTCAGTTTCCTATTTCACAGATGAGCAGGTTTATGCATTGCCTAGGTGTCAAGCATTGGCAGGTGGTTTAAACGCATCTTTTGCTACTTGAGTGGTACCCAGCTACTTGGGTTGTTTTATCCCAAGGGGGATCACTACTGCTAGATTTGCATGCTTTTTTTTTATAGTGATTGGGCTGGTTGATATGACACTCGTATGTCCTCTAGTGGTTTTTGCTTCATGCTTAGTAGCTCATGTATATCTTGGTTGAGCAAGAAGCAGCCTACTGTGGTCACTTCCAGTTGTGAGGCTGAGTATAGGGCAGCTTTCACAACGACTATTGAGTGTGTGTGGCTCAGATGCCTTATGGCTGTTTTGGGTGTTGGTCGGTCTTCTACCACCACCATCTTCATTGACAGTCAGAGCGCATTGGAAGTTGTGAGGAACCCTATGTTCCATGCTGGCACTAAGCACATTGACATGCATTATCATTATGTCAGGGAGAGGTTCTCTACTGGGGAGATCAGCTTGGCATATGTGCCTACGTTGGTAGAACATTGCAGGCCTTTCTACGAAGGCTCTACTGAGGGATCAGAAGTTCAAAGCTTTCTGCAAATCTTTGGTCTTACTTCCTTTTGTGGATTGATTCCACATAGCTAGGCACTTCCTTATACATGAGTGCTAGCTTCTTGTTCACCACATCACTCCTAGGGGGGATTTGTTGATATATTTAGGTAGTGATGCTTGTGATCACTCTAGGACTCTCGGGGCACTTTTTTCCCTCTCTAGGAGGTTTTTTTCCCTCAGCTTGTATATACACCTATTGCCCTAATGGGCTACTTATCTTTTGTACATTCTAGTGGTAATTCATTCAGTATTGTGTGTTGCGTTGCAAGCTTCTTCTTCTTCCTTGTGCTATTCGCGTGCTTCTGCAGACGTCTGCCTCCAACAATTTTCCTATTTTTGACATATATCTCTAGTGGTAATATCTACTCCTACACCCATATTTAAGATAACTTTCACTATATATCCATTAAAGGTGATTGGGAGACCCTATCAGGCTCCAATAGTAGTTGATCTTTTGAAGCATCAAGTTCTATGAAGAGGTTGAACATCCTCTTCTTTCTTCCACCTAGACTCCTTGACTTTTTTCAAAGGTATTATGGCCAAGAATCTTCTAGTTCAAGTCACCATGATCTCTAGTGTGTAAGCATTCATGAAATTTCTCATTTAGAATTCTCCAATTCCCCTCTTGGATAGCACTTATCATGTTGCCTCAAGTCTCAATCCTACATTCTCGATTGATAGGCTTTCACACATGTATAATTCTTCAAGCTTAGGAGCAACTAGAGTTGAGCCTACCTTGTACTATGTTTGATTCGACTTAGTTTCACTTTTTCCATATTTTTCATATAGATTCTCTTCAAGTTGAGAGGGATACTCTTTGGATTGAGAGTTTTTGTGTTCTACTAGAGTTTCTTCCTCCAATATCTTGCCCATTCATTCTTGATCTTCTCCCTTCTATTCTTACACTTCTAAGATTTGTTCCTCCTCATTCATTTAGAGAGTTCTGACAAGTCTTCCATAATGATTGGAAAAGTTTTTTTCAATGTAAGGCTCATAGACTCAATGGTATCACTCTCACTTGAATTTTCCTCACACACCTTTCTCTAGGATTTGGCTCTCGTGACTACTTTCATAGGGATTATATGGTCCATGTCGCTTCCAAACAGGTCAATCACCTTGATCGATGATGCCTTAGAGGGGTTCTTTAGGCAATTTTCAAAGATATGCTCCTTGTTATAACTTGCACAATACCCTTCTAAATAATTGGTTGGCTATGGGTTGGACATTGGGCATTCTCTAATAAAATGGTCTCCTCCACAACTATAAAACTGGTGGAAGATCTAATAACACTATAGCCTTACTAGAAAGGATAAGGTTGTCTTACTTGTTGCCTATTGCATGGGAAATTATTAGTAATATGATCATGTATTTTTGTTAAATGTAGTAGTGGTAGTAGCAGTTGACGAAGCAGTAGTAGTAGCAGTAGCAGTAGCACTAGCAGTAGCAAGTAGCAGTAGCAATAACAATAGTAGTAGCAGTAGTAGTAGCAGTAGGAGTAGCAGTAGCAGTAGCAGTAGCAGTAGGAGTAGCAGTAGGAGTAGCAGTAGTAGTAGCAAGTCGCAGTATTATTATTATTATTATTATTATTATTATTATTATTAGTAGTAGTAGTAGTAGTAGTAGTAGTAGTAGTAGTAGTAGTAGTAGTAGTAGTAGTAGTAGTAGTAGTAGTAGTAGTAGTAGTAGTAGTAGTAGTAGTAGTAGTAGTAGTAGTAGTAGTAGTAGTAAGGCCCTTGCATTGGTGGTCTTCATAAGAGAATGGGGATGGGTTACGAGATCGTCCTCTCAAAAAAGCATGAACCAGGTGATCCTCTCCCCACTATAAACATCTCTTCAATATCAATGCATTCTTGTAAGCAAGCATTTAGAGAATCAACCCTCTTCACAACACTAGATTCCTCAGTCCCCTATTCAATAACCCATCCACGAATAGGGAAATCATTTTTGGTTGAGTCGGTCTTTCCACTCTAGACACCTATCCACATATTGTTTAAACCTTCTAGCCACTAACCTCACTAATTTGTGACTCTCTTGTTTGAATTATGGATCAAAGGTATTTTTTTATGCTTAACTCCCCTCTTCATGAGCTCCCGAATAAATTCATTCGTAAGTCAATCTATCTTGGTGAAGTCATTCTCATTCAATGGTTAGAATCAAGCCAAATCTCGTCCTACCAAAGTAAATCCAAAAGCTTCATATTGGAGAAAAAATTATCTACGTGCTCTCCTCTCAAGACATGGTTGAATTTAGCCATATGATCATAAGGATTTCCCATATCCATCGTAGTAATTGTTGATGCAATTAGCTACTTGCAAGGGTCTTAGCTTTTTACCTTCATCCAATTGTTTAGGCACTACTTGAACTATAGGATGCAAACCTCGTCCCAATCTATGGGTGGTCTGTTTAGTTGCATCTCCCAAGATTGGGTTTGGAATAATTAGTAGTGACTAGAATTGTGAACTTCACTTGTGGTTGAGGAGGGACATTGTTCCAGGAGAAGTGCCTAAAATTTGGGTTTCCTAACTTTCCGTGATTTCCATTGGGATTACATAAAGTTGAAGCATGTCCCCTTAGAGGGAACACAGATAGCCCCATATAGATGGTAGTTCATAGACGGTAGAAATTTTTACATGCATTAATCCATCAGTGATGCACACAAATCTATTTGATCGAGTGCATTGACAAGTGGTGATGCATGCATCAGTTTGTGAGTGCCCTAGAACAAATATATTTCAATAAGATCATGAAATGTGATCTATTCTCAAGATATTGATAACTACTTACTTGCTTCTATGAGTGGTAACAATGTACTCACCACTAGGGTTTACATTGTATAATTTCTTCAATGATGCCCATCGCATGAGTCCTTTATATTTGTTCAATTACCATGTACATGCTTCCCTTCTTATCCATGTACAAGATTGCTTCAAACTTGACGACTAGCCTAGAGATCACCTTGGTGCCCTCTCTAGTCTCTCAACTTTACAATAGATCTATTGAGTCCACGTAGGTATACTACAACACTGAGTTTGTGCATACAAACTACAAGAATGTGTGGTATTATCCCTTGATTTTGGGCATTGTTGGAGTTTATTGACCTCCAAAATATAGCTAGAAGTAGGTGAACCACCTAGGAACTAATTGACCATTTCACAAAGTATGTGCAAAAAACCAATCATGGTTGTAGAGCTGTCGCTCTCTACTCATTTATAATTTTTTAAAATTATCATATATATATATATATATATATATATATATATATATATATAATATATATATATATAGAATTATATATATATATATATATATATATATATACACATACATATATATATATACATATATATATATATATATACAATATATACATACATATATATATATAATATATATATATATATATTATATATATATATATATATATATATATAATATATATATATATATATATACATATTAGACACTAAGAACTTTCCAATGAGCTATAGAACATTCAAATTGGATAAATACACAAGGATACATGGCCTTTGAAAATCTATAGACTTAATGGAGATGTTGAACAAAGATAAACCGGAGAACACACACTAATTGCGGAGACCATTACTCTCAACTCAAAATTCTAATGAACATGAAACTTATAAGATGAAATTAGACCATAAGATCGTTTCAAGGAACCATCCAAAACGTGATTTGGATATACATTTAGGGAGTTACAAGCTGTGCAATATCTATCTACAAAACTACAGCAACGCAGAGATGGGCATATGAATTTCTTGGACCTTGAGAACTAGGCACATCGATCTTCCACACCACAACAACTCCCTTGTGACTCACTCATTTGATTCATCATGGTCTAGATATGACGTGGTACTTTAGCCATACTTTATCATTTATTTGATGCTTATTGAAGCATTTGAAGACCTTTCAAAGGCACTTGCATCTTTTGGAACTTATACCTTAACTTATACATGAGAACAATGTTCTCAACAAGCATAGGTTTAGCACTCAAGTTAGAGGTATGCATGTCCTCAAAAACTACCCTGCCTTCACAATTGAAATCACTAGATGAATCAAAATATATTGAGTATATAGTCCTATTGGTAGTGCTCTCCATGGAAGACACTACACTTCATTAGCTATTGGGTACATATCTTGATCTCAATGCATCAATAGTTCAAGTTTCCCTCTTTGTTTGATCCCTCATTAACCCCTTGTGTTTTCTTTTACTGATTTGAGTGACTTTACATGCAATTATGTTATGGTTTGTTTATTTGATGCAAATGTGTGAAAGTGATGATACATAATGCAGAGTAGATAGTTGTCAACGATGCTTCAAGCACAAACTGTAGAGTTCTAGATACATCACATATTGATTATGTCATATTTGTTTTGTTTGTGTTGTTAATTGTTATTGTATTGTTGAAATTGTTGTGAAGAGATTCGTTGTTTACATTTGGTATATGTTGTCTATGAGGTTGTTAAGGATAAGTATGTAAGTATGAATGATGTTCTTGATGGTGTTACCTGTAATCAATTTGGTGTTGTTTGTAATAACTGTGTGATCAATATTCTAAGGGAGAAGAAAAGTTTAGAGCCTTGCATAGAACCCCCAGCCAAGAACCCTATCATCATGTCTGGTCTACAAAAGTGATGATCGCATGCTAGTCATGACTAGTGATTTGAATTCTTGTTAAGCGATAGTGTGAAAAATATGGGATGAGAAGCTAACACACATAGTGAGAGATGATCCTTCTTTATAGAGAATATCATAACCAATGGTTCCTTTCGCATACCTGAGTATCTGCATGCTTTCCATCCAATGATTTTGGCAAGGCTCTTCCACCAAATTTCCTGTATCTTCTAATATCCACTCGAGGTGAAGTACCTTCAATAGATAATTTGTGTTGACCTCCATAGGTGTAGAAATTTCCTTGCAATCCTCCATGTCAAATGCCTTCAAAATCTATCTTGATACTTTTGTTGAGAGATGAAAATTGTCCTTGGTCTACACTTGCAATCCTCCATGTCAAATGCCTTCAAAATCTATCTTGCATACTTTTGTTGAGAGATGAAAATTGTCCTTGGTTCTTGCCAAACTTCAAGGCCTAAGCAATTATGCATTAAGCTCAAGTCCATCAGTTCAAATTATGAACTTAGGGCATCTTTTTTTGTCAAAGAAGAGAATCATCATGTCTTTATAACATACAAGTTAGCATCATACACACATCTCTTGAAACCTATATCCAAGAGATACTTATCTATCCATCCGTACCATGCTCTAGGGGCTTGTTTCAGCCCATGCAATGTCTTCTTCAGGTAACATACCTTGTTCTCTCAATGGGGAGCCTCAAACCTGAGTGGTCGAGACACATATACCTCCTCCTTGAGGTCTCTGTTTAGGAACAATGATTTGACATCCATGTGATAGACTCGCCATTGTCTATTGGGCAGCCACAACTAGTATAACTTGGATAGTAATCATCCTTGAAGATGGGGAAAATGATTCACAAAAATCAATCCCTTCAACTTATGAGTATCCTTGTGCAACAAGTCCTGCTTTCTACTTTTCCAAAGTACCATTAGCCTTGTACTTTAGCTTCCAAACCCACTTGGTGTCAATGACTTTGTGCTTAGGGGGTCGGTCCACTAGCTCCCAAGTTCCATTCTTCATGATATTGTTGTATTCTTTTTGCATGGTAGTCTTTCGATTCAGATCGTGGAGTGCCTCTTCACATTGGTTGATTCCTTTGCTTGTTCTTAAATGAGGTCAACCATCAAGACTCTATTTACAATATGGGCAGTTGCTCATCTTTGTTCCTATATTCTCTGTGATCCCCTCCATCCATTTGAAACCTATTCTAGTGACTATGGAATGGGGTTTGTAGAATCATAGAGCTACCTTACCCAATGTGGCAATGGCTGTTTTGCTTGGGTGATGATCAGTCGGTGACTTTCAACTCATCATTTGAAAATGATGCTTCCTTCTCTTGTATAGAAGGGATAGCTCTTGGGTTAGGTTAGTGGATTGTGCCTTCGCTTGATGATAAAGTGGAAGCTCTCTTTTCCTCCTCCATTGCATGTGGTTGCTCATCCTTAAACACCACATCGTGACTCGGCATGATCTCCTTAGCCTCAAGGCCATAAAGCTTATAATCCTTCTTATACTCAATATACCCTATGAATATATATTTGATGCTTTTTGGTTGAAGCTTGTTTCTCTCCCTGTCTAGAACATGTACACAACATTCACTTCCAAGTACTTTGGAATGGGAAACAGATGGCTTTTTACCAGTGTAGGCCTCTTGTGGAGTCTTTCCATCAAGTGCCTTGGTGTAACTTTGATTCATGATGTAGACAAAAATGTTGATAGTCTCTGCCCAATATTGATTTGGCAAACCCTTTCCCTTCAGCATCACCTTGTCATCTCCATGATAGTTCAATTCCGATGTTCTACAACACCATTTTGTTGAGGAATATGTGCCATTGTGAGTTGATGATTGATTCCTTTACTCTTTAAAAAATCTTCATACTCGGTTGATGTAACTCACCACCACCGTATATCCTGAATTTCTTGATCTTCTTCCCTATTTTAGTTTCAACTAGTTGAAGCCATTCTTTAAACTTACCAAAAAGTTGAGCAAGGCCTATGTAGGAAGCTTTTCCCAAGGCCTATGTAGGCCATTTCTGCACAAGCCAGCATGCACCAACTCTAGTGAATAGATTTTTCTATTCTTGCTTTCTTGTGGAAACACCTTCCTTGTTGCTTGCCCATCTTCAAGCTTCACATGGGTCCATCTATGCAATAGATGGTAGGTGTGCAACAATGCCCTTACTACATCTCCTTTAATACAACATATCCAATATGGCCAAATTGCTCATGCCATAGCTTACTTGTGCCCACACTTGTAGTGGTTGTAAGAGCATGCAACTCATACATGTTGTTCCTGCTTTGCCGATCCCAACAATGTTGTTGTTACTATCCATAGTTTTAGCTCTTGTCTTACTAAAAGATACTTCATACGTTGATCAGTTGTAGAAGTTATTGAAAGTAGATTCCACTTGATTTCTGGAACATACAACACATTTGAAAGCTTTTATATCCACATCAGAATTAATGAAAGAAATAACATTTACCTCTATAGGACATCTTGCATTATTGCCTACCTTTACCATGATGGGTTCCTTTAGAGGTTGTAAGGAACTATAAAGGTCTTTTTCACTTGTCATGTGACGAGATGCACCACTGTCCAACACCCATGAGTCATTTGTTCTTGAATCTTCAACCAAGGAGCATACCTCCTCTATCGCAACAGATAACTCGAGCTCTATTTTTGCAATGTTGCAAGACTCCTTTCCCTTGCAAATTTTGAAGAGCCATTCTTCTCTTTTGCCTTCTTAATGCAACAATTTTGCATTTTTTGGCCTTCATCTTGTAATGGAAACACTCCTATGAACTTCTTTTTGTCGTTCTTCTTTTTGTAGTTCTTCTTTTTGTCTCCATCTTTTGAAGAGTCTGCTTTGCCTCCTTTGGCATTTGATGTTAATGCAACATCTCCTTTTTTACTGCCACTCCTTGCCTTAAGCTGAAGCTCCTCCTCCATGAGCAAGGCACTGAGTTCTTCAAAAGTAAGAGGTTGAGTTCTAATTTGAGTACTAAGAGTCGTTACCAAACCATCTAAGTTTGGTGGAAAAAATTGAAGCCAAACACCAAGTTGGCTCACCATTTGATCTTGTAGATTCTTTATGCAGGCAATAAACACTTCTCTAGTCTCCCTATCAACAAACCTTTCTGCTGCTAGGTTATCGTCCAAGTTATGAAACATGTTTGATTACGAGTTTCATAATGATTTCTCAATATGTTCCATGCTTCACAACCCTTGTTAGTATGCTAAATGAGAGTCAGAACACTATCAGTAGTTCTTGTAACTAGAGCACAGAGTGCATCTACGTTTCTTGTTTCCAAGCATGTAAAAGATTAGCATTAGGAGGAATCATTTGACTTGGATTATTTGAATCAGGTGTTCTTGGGGCTCAAAACAGTCTCTAGACGCTCATATGAATCAAGAATATAAGTGATTTTAAACTTCCACAGGTATAATTCGTACCATCAAGCTTACCTTTTGTGAAGGTTTGTGGTCATATTTGCAACGTTGGGATGACCGACATCATTGTTGCTCCTCATTCTACTCCACCTACTCCTGTTGATGAACCACCTTGATTCCTAGTTGTAGGTGATGATGCACCTCTTAACATATCTCCTCCTTTGTTGTTGAAGCCTCTACAACCTCTACATTTCTACTTCTGGACCATCTCTTGAGCTCTAATACTATGTAAGAAATAAAAGCAAATAGACCAGTAGAAAAAGTTGAGAGAAAAGTGCGGACAAAGATAGATGCACACTAAGAGATAGAGAACTCAAATTCTCAAATTGCCAAGAGTAATGCAACTACAATGATGGTGTTGTCCACCCATGCACTCCCAAAGTGGAGCTTAGATGACTGACTCTAGATGAAGGGCTTACTAGTGCACAATGATCTGTAAAGCTACACATGGACCATGCTTGTATAGTTTTTACAAGGGGAGTCCGTATAAATAAGCATGGTCGAGAGATATAAAATATTCGACAAAATATACAATCCAACAATATCTCCATGACCAGAAGTCCTACTATCTCGGCCCTACAGACTAGACAATGGCTTCTTCTCATACTGAGGGCCTTACAACTTAGAGCACCATCGATCATTTGTGGTTACTTGAGGGTGGAGTATTGAATATATCTAACAGAACTTTATTGGGAAGAAATGCTTCTTTCAAATGGATGAAATCATTCAATTATTTCTTGCCCCATCTTGTCACTTTATGACATTATCTTCAACATGCAATCATTTACATTATCCTCAATGATTGCATGTTGAAGTTCTTAAGGCCCTTGAACTTCACGACATCTTTAATGATTATGAAAGATTAACCTGTTACTTTGTGTGGGGTCTCATATAGGCTTTAATTTCTGTTTTGGAATCTTTCAATTCAAATTCTTATTACAACTAACTTATGGCTAATAAAAAGAGAATCATCAGTTGACTTGTAGCCTAAGTCCTTGGCCTTGTTGATCAAGTGTGCCATAGGTTTTATGGAACTTGAGGATCCATAAAGAGGAATTCAATCTTAAGGGTTGTCTATCTTGTGATAAGATTTGTTGATTTTTGGATTAAGCCAACATATAAAATACATAAAAGGATAATGGTTATTGAGCCATCTCACATCAATGTACCATTAAGCGTTTATACTTTTGACTTCATACAAAGAAGCCATTTCCTATCTTAAGATTAGACTTGTTGAACTTAATCTCTCTCCCTTGTCCCATAAACCCTTGAATATGTGATACTATTCATTGACATGCATACTTAGTGTATGACAAGACCGTATACTTCCTTATTGGAGTATGCTTAGCATGCATAAGGTCCAAGTATTGAACCCTTCCTTAAAGCATGTATCGAATTCCATGTTGGAATTCCATTTTATGTATGAAATTGCATCCAATGCATGCTCGTGAGTTCCATTCTTATTCATGCCATGCTATATTGAAATATTCTGTTAAATTTTTTTTCTTTTTTTTATGAGGTAAGTCCATTATATGGTAATGAAGAATACTTTTCTATTTGTCTATGCCTTAAATGCATCGCTTAGATGAATAAACTTATGCACCTTCGTATGTGCATATGTAACATCTACTTCATTTAAAATTCCTCTCTTCATGCATTACTTTAGCATGGCAAGAAAGTAAACATAGATGAAAAATTTCGAACTAGAAATTACCTCCATCATATCTACATCCTTCCTTTGATCCATTTCATGACAAGGCTTATCCATCCATTCACCTTTTGATGTGAAAGTTTCCAAGTGAAAGGTCTTCAAAAGAACTTACAAAACTTCAGATTTACTTCAATAAGTAAACCTATTCTCAAATAGGCTTTCTTTGCAAGTGACTTTCACATATGCAACTTTAAAGACATCGTTCCCACAATCTAGAATGCGTTTGATCAAATGCTACTAGATAGAGGTTGCTTACCTTATAACTTAAATTTTCAATGCTTCTTTGTGCAGAACATTACACTATAGACTAAGATGTGATTGAATCTTTGACCATCAAGATTTGCTTGTTTTAGAAGTCAGTCATCACCTATTACACATATGAATGTTCCTACACACAATCCTCTTAGCGTGATTACAATTAGACTCTCAAATTTTGACCCTAGATGCATAAACTATTGAATTAGACACATACAAAAGGATTTCTAAATTCATTAAGCAGAAAAGGAGAAAGGAGGAAATATGAGATACAACTTCTTCAAAACATTTTATGTTCTGATAAGATGTTCATCTGATGGAGATTGCATATCCACTTATGATCTAATCATCTATTTTTCATCTAGTGTTCATCTCTCTTATGTATGACGTCTATATACAAGTATATATATACATATTAGTATGGATTCGACACTATTGCAAAGTATATATGAAGTATTTACAATATTAATGTACATGTGTATAAAGATCATCGCTTCTTGAATCTCCACTTCAATTCATAGAGAGAGAGAGAGAGAGAGAGAGAGAGAGAGAGAGAGAGAGAGAGAGAGAGAGAGAGAGAGAGAGAGAGAGAGAGAGAGAGAGAGATGATTTCTTTAGAAATATTCAAACACCAAAGCAAAGAGGCTATGTGGAGAATTGGATAGCATTGATCATGAGATGTATCACATGGAAGATTTCAAAGCTTGAAGGAATCCATAAAGAGAAGATCTTATCAAAGGTAGTACATACTCTTAGTACCATACATATACACCCCAAGAAAACAAAACAGGATGCCTGAGAGAAAGAAATGTGTATTGTTAATATAGCTAGGAGTATGCGAAATGAATGTAGATAGTATTGTTCTATTTGTTGACAAAATAAAGAGATTTTGATGAATCATTTATCACATCATCACAAAGTCAAAGAAATTATGATGAATCATATATCACATCATCACGAAGTCAAACATGATTCAAGTAACAAAGTCAAACAATGTCACTTACAATGTCAAATGGTACAAGTCTTAGGAAACTAATTCAACTATTAAAAAGTACTAGAAACATATTAGAATAACTTTTTGGTGAGATCCAACCACCTAGATCACAATAGTTTCAGTACCACATTAATCTGGACCCAATCTGAGCACATGCTGCAGCCACTATACATTGAAAACTAGACACAATAGTAATTCACATGTTCCCCTTGATCACAATTTGGTATAAAAATCACAAAATTACACAAGTCCTCATAGATGATGGCTATGGTGTAAATATTGCCTATGCAGCTCTTGTAAGAAGTTGGGCTAGAATAAAATTGAACGAGTCAAGTTCTTTGTTTGGATGGCTGACCACTTTAGGATCCGTCCGGTGGGGTTAGTTAGGAGTATTCCTATTACACTAAAGGGTGCAGTCTTTATATGTTTGTTGGTCTGGATTTGCTTAAGTCGAGCCTAGATTATAATTTAC